>JAIPRL010000577.1:63076-109251 GCA_025469235.1 Pemphigus obesinymphae
TAGTATAGGGGTAGCTTCGATAGTAGACAAAATGAGAGAGAATAGATTAAGATGGCTCGGGCATGTATTAAGGAGGGATGAGACTGAGGCAGTAAGATTAGTAAGGGAAATGCATGTTGTTGGGAAACGGGGGAGGGGAAGACCGAAAAAGAGATGGGGGGATGTAATGGCGAGTGATATGAGGAAGGTGGGAGTAAGTGAAAAAGATGCGGGAGATAGAGTTAAGTGGAAGTGTAGGACCAGGATGGCCGACCCCAAATAGTTGGGAGAGAAGGCGAAGGAGAAGAAGAAGATTAATGGGCAATAAAATATGAAATGTATTAATAGGTATAGTGTATAGATAGGTACATTATTATACCTATATACTCAACAATAAAATTTAAAGTACACTTTGATATTTAATCGTATATTGTTGAACGTACCATACTGTTTATATAATTTAAACATTATACTTAACTTTTGATTTTGGTAAGATACCTAGGTACCTACCTACCTTAATTACCAACGAGGCTGGGCATTCACAGAAATTACACTATTGCACTATTGAAAGTGGACAAGAAATTTGCTAAGAAAACTAAGAGAGAAACAAAGGCTGAAAAAACGTTGGAGGGTATTGTGGAGATAGGATCGGTAGACTCTAGAGACGGATTAATAATATGTTATTGCCATCGATAGTAAAAAATAAAAAGACACAATTATAACAGATACAATGAAAAATGTTAAATAATTTTTTAATGACGAAGTAGATAGATGTAATTTACCTATCCGAGAAGTGCAAATTGAGTTTACATGAAGTAAATGAATTAATAAATTATTAGCTATTTTTTTATTTATTTATAATAATAACATATTATTTAATTATAGATACGGATACGTCTACATATTATTAAAACTGACAATACACTTTTTATTTGTCACCCGTTAGATCCACCACTGATTAATGTGATAAAAGAAACCATACATTGATGGAACTTCTTAGTATTGGTGAGATACCTTTTTAATCAATTATATAGGTAGGTATAGTTAACATAATATAAGTTATACACTCATTCCGCAGGAGCGTATTCGGAATAATTTTATGGAGGTGAGGTTATTAAACTTTTTTTATATAGATATTTGTTTTATGTATCTGTGTATAATACACCTTTTAAAACACACATTGTATGATATTCGCAATTAGCATAATTAACAATAAACACTTCAATCAAATCTTTCTATCCCATTTTAGATTCTGATCGGAGCGATAAAGTTACGGTGATTTTATAATGATGATTTTTTTTCTGTGAACAACTTTTTGACCAGAACACTTAATTCAATTGATACATGTCTACTATTTTCCAGTAGAAAATTTGATCAGGTATGTCATATAAGCGGCGGAAAAAACTGGCTATTTCCTCGTAATTCCGGAAAATTTATACGTCTAAAAACTTGACACTTTCACAGAGTATGTATTTTCCTATTATATTACGTCATCCAGTTTTAAATTTTTTTGTTGGTATTAATAGTTATTAGTCCAGTCAATCATAAAACGAAAACAGGCTACAATTAATATTATGGGCAAACTGAATTTCTGAATACACCTTAATTACGAGTATATAATTCTAAATAACATATAACAATTTCCTCATCGATATCATCTTAGCTTCTAGGGTTACGAAAATGGCCGTAAATATCTCGCTTTTTATTTATAAAAAGTTTGAAATGAAAATTATAGAAGAGAGAATATCTACAAAAATACTGCATTTTATTTTATATAGGTACTCGCAACCGTTATCGCGGTAGATATACGACTTTTAATATATCGACCTTTGAAAAATATCCATGATATAATGAATGCATCAATTTCCCCGGTATCTATAGTGTGGTTGAGATAAAAAAATTATATAAGAAAAGATTAGATACAAAGCAGGAAAATTATCATGGTACACTAACTAAATAATTAAAACCCCACCTCACTCCCTGCTAAATTTAGTTGTTTAATTTAGTAAAACCCCTAAAATCGTGTTTTTTTTTTTTCAAAAAATCTCAATAAATATTATATTTATGACAAAAATTTCAAATAAAAATTATTTAGGTATAGTATTATCTATTATTTTTAATTTTATTCTATGTATATATACGATATTCTCAAGTTGATAAAAATGAGAAATGTAAAAGTAATATTGTTAATACAATCGTAGGTAGGTTTTAGTGACATGGAATCACGTTGTGTGCTTTTAAAATTTTTTTTAAAACATTTTTCATATTCCCTAAGTGTCTTTGAAACAGTGGCGTCATTTCAGTTTTTTTTTACGCTAGGGTAAAGACTTACCAATATACCGACTTAAAAAAATTCCCGAATAGTAGGTACTCAGTAGTATACACTGTGTTATGAGAGACCAGTCATGTTTAGGAACCCCTTTTTATGAGAAAAAAAGTTAAATCCATCCTCAAATTATACTCCTTCATTTACCTATTATATATATCTTCAATTGTAATATTATTCAAGCAATAATACAAACAATTTGGTACATCGTTCCATCGATCTTTATTATAATCTATTTTAAATTTGAAAGCATAAGATGATTCTGAGCAAAATTTGGAATAATATTGTTTTCCAAATTATAAAAATTTTGAATTATCTATGAAAAAAAAATTATATACATATAGATAGGTACATAAAGAAAACATAAACATCAATTTTTTTTATATATTTATGGAATATAGTCAAAAAAAATTTTAATTTTCATCATGTTAATATTGCACTACAATTAATATTTAGTGTAAATATAAAGTTTCTGGCTAAATTGTTTTCAGAATTGATAAAATTTTTTGTTCATTTTCGATGATTTTGCATTGGTTTTAAGATTTTTAGAGCACTCCGTATTCTTGTGTTTTTGACAAATAAGCAGATTAGTTTACGTATTAGTTACAATTACTGATTTTATTATACCTATGTATGAATTTATAAGCCTAATTTCTAGATTATTGTCGTATTTAGATTTATGTTTAGTTTACAATAGAGTATACACAATTGTCGACTACATGGGTGGACTGTGTATTCCAATTTTATCTTGTTATTGTTTACATGTTTAATCAGTTTATTGCCATAATTCATACGACACACGTGATTTGCAACTACCTATATATAGGCGATTTGAATGTTCGATTTTATGACCCCTATACAAAGTAATATATTAATAAAAATGAACTCCCCGCTGTACCTATCTACCTATATTATAATAATATAACGACGATTTATGTGTCCGTGCCGACTTGGCTAATCCATAATTTTTATATTTCAATTATTGAAAACGTCAATAACAAAAACAAGGGACAATTGAAATTTTTTAAATTTTCGGACTTGAGATTGAGTTAAACTTTAAACTGGAGCAAATGTATGAGTCCCCGCCTCCCCAAATGACGCCACTACTTTAAAGTTACAAAGCTCTTAAAAATGATTGAGGTGAAACGTCTTCTTAAAAGTTGTTTACTAAACGTTTTCTTGGACACCTATCTTAAGAAAATCTTAATAAGAAAAATGTAATAAAAAAAAACATTGATTATTTAATTTTAATACCTACGCTGTATTTGTTTTATTACCAATTAATTTTCGTATCCATACACTGGAACGTCGTAGACATATTATTACATCGGGGGCAATGCCTACATATTATACTTTGCATTAAACGAAAACAATAAAACGCAGTCAAAAAAGAGAACAGCACAATTAATATTACAGTGCCAACTAATCTGTAATGTTAAATTCGAAAGCTATAGCTGAAGATTTAAGAACTGGACATAAAATATCTAACACATTCAAAATACTTTCACTTTTTTTCCACTACTATTTCTTTTCAAAAATAGCAGTTGCTTAATCACCCTGAAATCAACCAACCATGAAATATTGAAATAATTTGAATGAAAAATGTAATAACTCAAATTGTTATTTAAGTAAACACTTTTTAAAAAAAACCATGGTATGTATTCGAAATGCTTACATATACACACATATATTTATACATAATATATTCAATATTAACAAATAGTTGACACCAGTAGCACAGTGTAACATAACTGTAATAATTGGTAATATTGGTATAAGACAAATGACAATAAAGATTAGGTTAATTCATTGACAAATTCATTATTCAAAGGTTTTATTTTACACTTAAGAATAAAAAATATTAGTAAAATATGCAACATAATACAAAATATTTGTAAATAATAGAAATTTAAAATGAGTTGTTACTTAAGCCAAGTAACTATATGAATCTTTCTGTCCCTCAGTTCTTTCTAGGTACTCTTTTTCGATCAGGATATCTATACATTTTTTGATCACGTTAACTCGAGGTTTGAATCGTGATGATAATTGTGTTAAGACTTCACCAGTAAGCTGCTGATGTTTCATTACTTTACGCATTTTCATTATTCTCACAATAGCGGCTTGAATCAACATTTTCCTGTCTTCCTCAATATGTTTATGTGTACTTTCTTGTTCTAATTTAATTTCTTGTTTCATTGGGACATTGATATTTACACGTAACTTCTTGTTCTTGTAACCAACAAAAAGACTTACAACAGAATTGCCTTGCAGAGCTGATTCATCATCAGCACATGTCAGAAGTTTAGCCTTCAACAGTATTTGTAAAACCTGTACCAAATAGTCAATCTTTAACTGTGTTGATTCAGATAGCTGGTTAATTGTCCATGATTCTTGTAAATTATATTGCAATAAAACAGCCATTTGAAAAGTTGAAGCTTGTAATGTATACCGATTTTTGAAACAGTTGGTAACCAACTCACCTTTAGACATGTTATACAACCAGTTAAGTTTACGGCCTGAATGCTGAGCACTATAGAATTGGGTAAATCTCTGAACGGAACGTTCCAATTCAGTTGGCAAAGAAAACGTAAGAAGATACTGGAAGGGCCATGAACCAGATGATAAAACTTGTATACTGAAATCAATATCATGAGGCATATTTGAGTTGGCTACATGTTTTCTAAAAGCTTCATTTAGGTCTTTAGACACACCAATGTCTTGGAACATACGTTGAAGTTTTGAAGTATATTCAAATCCACAAGCTTGTTTCAATTTAGATATCATTGAGGCTTCGGCATCGTCACTAGCAGACATATGTTGAACGAGACGTTTGGCAAGCATTTTGCTATAGAATTTTTGGAACACATCTTTATCCTCAATGTATTTAAACATAATCATTACCTACATTCAAATAAAAACCAATAAATAAACATGTTTAAAATTCTATGTTATTTTCATATACAATATGAGAAAAAAAATAGAGAAAAGATATTTTGTTATTAATACTGTTTTATACTAATAAAGGTTACTATTTCTACTATCCCAGGGATTAAATCTCTACAGGCGCTCTTGAGGCTTGAATTTTTATGTACGTAGGTACCTAATGTAAAATTTAGCAGCTTTGATAAATAGTATATATAACAAAAATATGCTATAAAATACAATTTATAACAAATTACAGACTTCGATATAGTATTTACCAACATATTTTTAAATTATTACATTGTACATTATTTTTCACATCAGTTTAGATAGACATTTAGTGCTAACCAGGTGAAAATAGTTTTTATTTTCATTCATCTCAGTGACGGCTCTTCTTCTCCTTTGCCTTCTCTCCCAACAATTTGGGAGTCGGCTCAAGCATTTAATTTTTTTTTTTTTTTGGGGGGGGGAGGCAAAAAAATTGAGGACTATATTTTTATTTTTGAAAACATTTTTAACCTGAGACCTTCACCATTTTGAAAGACTTTTTATAGGAATTTAGAGGAGGTCTAAGAACCCTTGCTCCCCCTAAAGCTGCCACTGAGTCATCATCAAAAACTCATGATAACTTTATTCATTGTATTCAGAAAAAATAGTATTATTATTTCTTATTAGATAGATTTAGGGAATAGATTTTGTTGTAATCACACCTTTTTACTAAGTAATTTTGGATATCTGGTTAGATAAAAATACAATATAAGTAGGTTTCATGATTTTTTGAGTAAATTAGTGATACCGAATTAAATTTTACATAATATACATAAATTAAATGAGCTTCAGATCCGCTCCTGAATGAAGGTACGTAGAGTAGTATTAGAAAAAGTATTATAGGCAGAGGTGCATTAAGGTTCAATATATGGGAGGCAAATATAATTTGCAACTTCTTTAAAAACATAAATAACCTAAAAAAATAAAAAAGGTGTTTAGCAATATAAAAATCATTAAAGTTGCACCTTTGGTATTACTACGCTCCTTGTTGTGCTACCCCCTAAAAATTGCCACCCGTGGCAAATGCACCCTTTGCCCCTCCTTAATGCGTCCCTGATTATAGGTAACAAATAGTTTCAGTCATAAAGTATGTTACAAATAAATAATAAAAAAATAAAACAACAAAAAAGGAATGTACCTTTTTTGTAAGTAAATAACTAGTATATTTTGTACATATTTAGGGAATATTATTTTAATTTTTTCATTCATTACATTTTGACAGTTTTTATTTTTATAAATAATATTGTAGGTATCCAAACATTTTCCAATTGATTAGGAAGATACCTAGATTACTTTTATTAAAAATGGAAAATAAATTTAAAATTACCTGATGTTTATTACCTAATTATTATTTCATAGCCTATGTGTTAGTAGTATTCCATAAATTCTCATGGTTAACTTATACATATTATGTATCACAATTTTATTGAAACAAAAACATTCTAAAAAATAAGTATTAGGTATGTATATTAAATTAATTTGATAATACGTCTACTGTCTATATAGGTCAAGCAAAAATTAATTTTCATTATCCCCTATGTAACACATTGTTCAACAATTATGTATTAAATAATATGATGTTTCCCATTGTTTTAGTTGGGAATACTTTTTTTTATTATTATTGTTTATAACATATTATAGCCTATAGGTATATTCTATTTTATGTTCTAATTACCTATACATGCAGTAATAGGTAGGTTCACATTTAATAGATTTATAAGTTTTTCTTCATATTTAATGTTAAAAGTTTTTTTAAACAAATTAAAAAAAATTGATACTAATATATTTATATAATAAAATCTGTTTCCTACTTTCAAGTCAGAATATTTATATACATTTTGCATTCCTAAAATTCAAATCATTAATATTTAAGTAGGTACCTACAATGGAAAACCTGCATATTTTATTATTTTTCATACAAAAATAAAATACTTACCTATGTTATTTTGTATAGCAAAAATATTAGCTATAAGCATATTTTTTAATTTTTCACAAACCACAAAAAAATGATAAAACGTGACATTTTTAGGTACTTATTTGTAGGCCTTGCTATTATTTACTCAATGAGGTGTTTTAGAGCAAATCTGGAGATTTTTTCGAATTAAACTGTCAGAGTTATATTTTACAAAACTCGATATATTATATAATTGTTTAATTCAAAAATAATCAAAGATTTACTGTGAAACACCATGTTGAGTAAATAGAGGTGGGCGATAACAAAGAAGTGCCCATTTTTATTCTACAATTTTAGGTTAAATTTAAAATCAAGGTACAACAGTATTTACTCTAACATGATGTGTAAATATATAAGTTATAACCTATTTTTATTTTAATATAGGTGGTTTTGTTCCAGAATTTTTTATGCGACTGTTTTTAAAAGTTGGGGGTATATTCCTAGTTTAAGGGACACCTTTTTTTTCCGTCCTTATGTAGTTTTCAACAATTAAAATATGATGAAGTCAGAATTTCTCGGTCGGACTTAGTTTTGAAGTTATGACACTTTCAATTTCTACGTTTTAGCAGTATTATGCTAAATGATCTATTTCACGCCCTATGTCTACTCAGTGTTGTAGTCCTATGGTAAAGCATGGCCTTTACAGGCCCATGATTCGGGTTCGACACCCAGATTTGGAATCTTTTTTTTTGCACTTTTTTTTTACTTATTAATTGTAAACAAGGTATTTTAGAAAACTATTTATTTGTTTATGTTACCTATCCAACGTGGTGTTTCATAACAAATCGGGGGATATTTTTCATTTAAACTGTCCGAGTGAGAGCAGCGAGCGATTGACCCTGCCAGGTCTCTAGGTGCATCCAAAATTAATTACACCTATTTATTTAACCCTGTTACCTATTCGGCATGATGTACTACCAGGTGCTAGACATTTTGAGAAAAATATATATATATATATCTGTGTATAGGAACGCTTATTTACATTCACAATCACAAAAAATACAATACACGATTTACTACTGATAATAACACATTAATTACAAATAAGGTTACGGTTCAATATTATAAAAAGGCTCTGGGGGTGATATATCACCCAGATAAGCACCCAATAATATGCCACTGGTTGAGACACCTTTTTACACTTTCATGTTTATAAATAAGTATATTAAAAAGACATTATACTCTCATTTACTATGTCTAGTATATATATCTAATAGCCAATATCAAAAAAATTTAACATATATACCTATATATAAAAATTAAAGTTTAAATATATAAGTACCTAGACTATTACCAATATTTAAAAAAATAAAATATTATCAAGACAATGTTAAACCTATTATTTTGGCAAAATATTATCCAACAAAAAAGTCAGTATTTTTAGTTTTCAAATACTTTAAATAGGTACCTAATTGTAATTTCCTTATCAGAAATATTTTAACAATATTATAAAATATTGTCTCAAAAATGTTAAACTGACATTGTTTTGTGTGGTGTAATTTTTCAAAGTATATTATATATAGATGAAAAATAGGATGAATATAGTATAATGTCATCAAATCACCTTAAATATACCTACATTTTTACCTAGTGTATACTAGCTAGCTAATTGTTACCATTCCTGTGCCCCAACACCCCTGCAATGGTATAATAATATACCTACTATCACAGTATATTGCACTTGTATTCTATTCTTTGAAATTTAAAGATATACCTATTAAGTATCTTTAGCCAAAAATAAATTAATTTAAAAAATTAATTCTAGTCAATTCTTTAAAAGTCTTATAATATAATGTGTTCAAGACTTTTTACAATTCAAACAATGACAATATGAAGTTTTCCCCTTCTTAAACATATAATAGTGTTACAAATTAAACAAGTTGGGGAACGTTCCTAAAACTCTAAAACTTTTAAATATTGATATTGGTAACTATAAATTGCAGATAGATAGGCGATGAACATAATGGTGATATAAGGATTCTATACTCTGTTTTATGACCAACTCTGTAAAAGGAATTTTGAGGGTAATAACAACCCCTCACACAAGAAATAATTTAGCAAAACAAAGTCCAATTGGTAATTAGTCAAACCTTAATTAATTAATTGGTTAAAAAAATTTAACATAAACCTTATTTTTTTTTTTTTGCTTGTTAATTTTTTTGGAAAAATAAGTTGAAAATGTTTTAACGTCAGCCCTACCTAAACTTACATAATATAGAAACCTAATAGGGATGTTTATTATGTTATGAAACGTCTGGTGGTTTAAGAAGAGCATAGCCCCATCAAGAGTTGGTAAGCCTTCAGGATCCAAGTTTACACTTAAGCATCAATTTTACATAATTATTTATCAATTCAAGCACTGATGTCTATAATATATGACGTTTAAGTATTAATTTAGTTAATACAATACCACTAGTATTACTCACTTGATTCAACGTATCTTCAAGTTCAGCTTCTTCTGGATTCTTGCTAGATTTTTTCAATAACAAGTCACAAAATTTAGCCAACATCTCTGGACTTTTAGAACTTGAATTATATTGTCTTGTAACTAAATTGTTATTGATAAATCCTCCACAAGCTTTGTCCAAAGCAGCTACAAATCCAGAATCGTTGTTGAATGATAAAGCAACCAATGCATTGTATTTTTTATGTACATCTAGGATTACACTGACATAGGTTTTGGGATCATTAAAAGCGGCTTCACCACATTTCTCAATAGCAGTTTGACCCTGCGATAATATGTGACATTCAAGTATATTTTTCAACTCACCAACGCCATCTTGTATACGTGAAACTAAATGGTACATTCGTCCGAGATCATCATTTTTTTCAAAATTCAATAAATTTTGAAATTCTGCATGAAAAATTTCCATGTGTTTTCGAATCAGAACTTTTTCACAAGTATCTGCAAGCCCAATCAACGTAGTTTCATGTAGATAATCACGCACTCGTTTTTGTTCTTCTTGTAATCGTTGTTCTGCTTTTTTCATGTACTCTGTTACTGTATTGTTGGCTAAAAACTGATCACTCTCTTTTATATAAAAACATTTGGTTTCTTCTAAGAATGTCTTTTCAAAAGATTCTTTATAAATGGTCAAGCTTTGACCTTTTAAAGTTGGCTCTTCTTCATTTAAGCCAAGCTCAACATAACAGTTAATCACACCACTAACCAGGCGTGTATTGATTGATTCACCATTACGTTCACGTTCAATTAATTTTAGAACAGCATTGGTTACACGTTTATGCAGTTGTTGGAACAGACAGTCTCGCCATGCTACTAATGCTAGTTGATATACTTCATAAATATTTTTACGGCCTTCCTCACATTCCCTACGGACCCAATGTCGATTTAAATATGAACAAACGCCATTTAACACTTTTGAACTAAAACGATAATCTTCCCACTCACGCGTGTAGAAAGCAAGTACATCTTCATCCATAAAATTGGCACCACGGCTGATTAAGTCTAACAAGTAATACCGCAAGAATTCTTTGATTCTGCGGTACAATTCCAGACCCACTAATTGAGCACCGCCAACTTGTGCTGTTGAAGTAGTGGATACTGCCTTTTTGGAACGGTTGTTTGGTACAGTTGTATTTTTGTTGGGATTTAAATGCACACTGGTACAATAATTGTAAACATGAGTGTAGAGTTCCATATAACGAGGCTTAGGCATTGACTGGCGATTATAGACATGTTCAATACCGTTCTTTAAATCTCCCCATATGGTGTCGAGATCATATATTTGCTTTGACGACATACCGTCGCGGCGGTTGGACATTATTGTTACCACTGATTCTTGTTTTTATCACTACGTTACGTTAATTAATATATTTTACGAAGTTTAATTAATAACAATTACAAAATTTTAAAGATTTTTAATTTATACAAACAGGAAAATGACTTTTTACAAAAATAACAAAATAATTATTAGTATTTAGCTACTTCCCGAACAATGGGTTCGGATAATATGATAGGAATAAGTTTTTATTAAGAAACTTATGTAGTCATTTCCAAAGAGGTCGTACACAACGTATATTTACCAAAGAGGTCTTAGAAACGACCCATTGTCATCAGCCGTCCAATTCAATCGTCAATTAATAGGTATATTGCTATTTTTAAATTCATCTAAATAAAGTTATTTTTACTATATTATTATAATGTATTACTAAAAAATGTAATAGTAAAACAATGTTCAAAAAATGTATATTAAAAATTACTAATTATTATGAGAGCAATGATACCATCTTGGTATTATACGTCTATCTATAATGATTACAACCGTGGTTCAATTTCACTGATAACATCTCGATAACAAATAGAAAATATATTCAAGTGATAAACTCAAACAAAAACACTTTGTCAACGGACGGTGTTTGAAAATATATTTATGAGTATTATTATGATTATCTAATATTATTATTTATTATTGACATATTGTTTTCATTCAGAAATGTTAACGCGACGCTAATATGAAAGAATTGATGTATTCAAAAGTAAAAAACATTCATATAAAAGACCCGTGGCATAACGAAAATATCCCTCTAGACATCATTGTTACAGTAGAACAAATTTACAATAACAATGCAAAAGTAAGATAATATGATTTTATAGACGTACATATTGTTTGTAATACTAAACGTTCAATCGCTAGTTTTGAACTATCGTAAAAAATATTTAATGAACAGTTATTTAGGTAATTGTTAATGAACACAATGACAGTATATTTAATATTATGTTTAGTAGGTATATTTATCTCAATTAAAAGTAAGTATACATATATGTTATTAGTCCAAATTTGAATGTCCAATATATTTCATTTTTACTTATACAAGTACATTTTAAATATATATTATAAAAAGCATAGGTATGTTCCGTTGTTACTCATAATCTTTTTTTAAATACTCTCGGCACACATTCTTTTTTGTATATTATTTAAAATATATTGTTTTTTTTTTTTTTTTATAATAGGTACCTACCTATTTATTTTTATAAGTGCTGAAGTTTTTCAATTTTAAATACTTACTATTAAAATAAGCGATAGAGCTTCACTCTTACTTTCAACCTATTTTTATAATTTATCTTGGCTTTCCAAAATAACTAGATTTTAAATAATAATAGCAAATGTTTAGTTTTAGATTAACTGAAAGGTGTAATTGACAAATTATTTATTTAATATCAGACTAAAATTATTCAATAATAGTTATTCACTTTTTGAGATCACTAATAACTAATAGGTAAGTAATATTATAAGGTATTTATATATTATTGATTTCAGGCAATATTCATATCAGCTTCAGATGAAAATGATCCGCTTTTCTATATTACATCAAATGTTACTGAAGAAAGCTTTAAATCTATCAAAGAATCTCAAGATTTGGTTGTTAGCTTTGATAATTTTCCAAATCAAGTGATACAACTCTTAAATAATTCAGATGCAATCGGCGATGGTCCTAAGTGAGAAATATAATTTTTTTATAAATAATTTGGATAAAAATATATAAAAAAAAATATTCATTTGAACCAGTGTTCTGATACAAACAATTGGAAGTTAAAATTTAGAACTAAAAATAAATATAAAGAAGAATATGTTAATTATTAAATATTATTCATCACTACTAAGTAAATGTTGGGTAGATGTGTCAAATAAAGCACAGTTAAAGATTTCCTGGTTCAAAATAATTAAAATACCTATAGATAATATTTGAAAGAGCTGTAGAATTAAAGTAAAAGACAGTTTTTAAATAAATATAACGATATTTTATTATTAAATTAATTAATTAATTTATTAAATTAATCTGACATAGAATTACTAAAATACTTTTAGAACATATTTAAACAGTATTATATTGTTAAATTTTTACACATTATTATATTTCCTATGCAGAACCCCTTACAAACCAAGTATACATCCGTTTAAGAGGATGTCAGCGCAAACAATGTTCAATAAAAATCTCATTTCAGCATTTCTCATTTTTAACAACTTACAAACATCTTAAAAATATGAAACGAAAAACAAATTATAGATAACAACATTATTCAACGCTTTACAGAGCTTTTTTACAATATTTAAATTTTTTTAAGTGTTATTAAAAAAAAAAATCAAAAATGTTAAAAATGGGTTTTTAACAATTCATAAAACATGTTGAAATAGGTACACATATCGAAAAACGGCTCCGTAGGGCACTAGATAATTTTGTTTTTTGTTTGATATTTGTAAGTTAGTATAAATGAGAAATATAAAAGTAATATTTTCAACAAAATTTTATTAATTCATAAAAAACAACCATAATAAAAAATGATATAGTAATGGGACCAATTATTAACAACTTTAAAAATGCATATAAACGTTTTTCAATTGTTAGATTTTTATTTTTCTTAAAATTTTCTATATAGAATCTCTTAATAATAATCGTATTGACATCCTTTTAAGTGTGAAGAAAAACTATTGAAAATAATGTTTTATCCAAATTTGCTCTAAATCTTTTTTTAATTTCAATATGATTTATGTTTGTCTTCAAATCTAAAATAATAAAAATACACAATCTTATCTGAAAACAGAAAGGACAATAGACCACCTTCCATCACCTGCATCTTGGAAGGCTTATTATTTTTATTTTTAATTTTTTTTGCTCATTTTGATATCTACAATATTTAAAGGTTGTCAAAACTTTCCAAGCCAGTAAACAATATTTTCCCAATGTGGTTCTAAATGATTTTATATTTAAAAAATTAATTTTGTATTAATCAATATTAGAATTTAAAATGTACACATAAAGCAGTATATAATGGTTACATAATTTTTCATTGTTTTTGTTTTAACCACTCTATTCTATTTTTACGTTTTAGGAGAAAACCATTTTAGCAGTAGGTATAAATGGAGAAAGAAAATATTATATATTTTGGGATTTATCTATAGTACCTAGCTAATATTTTATTTAGAAGTTTATCTGATATAGTTACTTATAGCCTGTAGGTATTGAAAAAAATCAAAAAGTCAATTATTAATCATAAATATAATTAAAAGGGTATTACAAGCTAAGATGATACTTTAGAAGTTATAATTCAATATGTTAAAATAATATACATACAGTATTAAATAAATGTATACTTTTCAAATAATATACCTATTCATCAAGACATATTATATATTATACTACTTTTTAGTGTTGAAACGTTAACTAGAAAATGGAATGTATTTGTATTTATGTTATTTGTCCAAAAAGAAAACATGTTTGCATTCACATTTTATTAAAAAATGTAGACAATAATTTGTTTTTTTTGGAAAACGTTGATTGTTATGCATTTTACTGTGATGATTGATCATAGTGGTTGTATTATTTTTTGACTTCTTTAAAATTAAATTACCCATAATTCATTAGTCCCAAATCTCATTAAAAACTTTATGCACATATAAGTTTAAAAGTGTTACATTGTATTTGCTCAGTTGTATTATTTTATTATTATTATTATTGATGACTTGTGTCATCTGATTAGTGATTTACAAATTTTCAATGTATATTAAGAATTCAAAATAATGTAGAATGAACATAAAATAAACTAAGTAAAATCATTCATATTCTTTAAAAATGGAACATGTTCACGATTACATTCTAATTTCTTTTAAAATAACGTGTTAATTTCAAACACTGCTATTTTTATATTATATATTAATATTATTTATATATAAGTACTTTATATTCATAAACATACTCAATTATATTTGGTTTATTTCGAATACTTCAAGATTTCAGACAATTGAAATATTCAATCTTAAACCCCATTCCCATGTATAATTAATTTACTAATTATTATTCTTTAGATTCAAGCTCTTAATTCAAGACGAATACATGGGTAACAAAATGTATAAAGGTCCTAAGTATGTTTTTAAAGTAATAGAACTAAATGAGTTTAAGAATCTTTGTCATTTAGCTATTGAAATGTCTAAAGCATCTGATGCTGATGTGGCAAAAAACATATGCAAAAAAATGACAGCAATCAAAGTAAACTAAATTATTTATCTTTTAAGAGTAATAAAATAATAAATATATTATTATTATAGAATGTTATTGAATTAAAAGACAAAGAAACTGAACATTTAAAACGAGAACTTTCAAAACTCCAAAATGAAGTTGCATACAAAAACAATGAATTAGATAAGTTACAATCATCTATGAACCAAGAAAAAATTAGTTTATCTGCCAAACAAGAACACATTATTGATCAATGGAAGGAAAAATATGAAAAAGTAATTTTGTATTTAAATTAAATACTAATTGATTTTAATTAACAATTTAAAGTAAAATTTTCTATTGACCACATGCTAATGGACAGTTAACATTTATTATATCATGATTCATAACTAAATGATTGTGTTTATACAACATAGTTAGATGCTGAACGAATGAAACAACTGCGTGAAATGCACGAAGAAATGATTGCACAACAAGAAAGGTTAAGTACATCTTTACAAACCACTATAAAATCACAAAATAAAGAAATACAAAGTTTATTAACTCAGTCAGAAAATAAATCTGAACAGATAAGGTAAATTACTATATAATAAATATATTTTTAAATAACAATTAATAATATTAATTAATTTTCTTTTAATAATTATGTTAATTTAGTGAAATGTCGGTCCGCTTGAAAACATTAGAATCCAAGAATAAAACATTGACTGAAGAAATTTCCTCTCTACTTAATACAAATGAAAATTTAATATCAGATAAAGACATTAAAAAAAAAATTATTGAAAGAATGCAAAATCACATCTTGTCTCTAGAAAATGTTTGTAATTATTCTTATTTTATTTATTTAAAACTTTAAATAATTGTAAATATTTTCCAGGAAGTTAAACAAAACACACAGTTGCTTCAGAAACAAAATAATTATTATGAATTGTCTAATAAGTTCCAAGTATGTTGATGAAGTATTTTAATGTTTTATTCATTTATAAACAAATGTTGAAATAGGCAACAGCATAAATTAATTACAAAATACATGATAAAATTAGTGATAACTACAATATGTTAAAAACTATAAGAGACCACAGAACAAAGTATTATTTAATTGACAAAAGATTTATATATAATAAAATTATAAGTTTAGTATACACATAAAAATATTTGAATGTATATTTATAAATTATAATCAATTATAATGGAAATATAAAAGATAAATAGCTTGACTATCATTGAGCAAACAAACTATTTTTCAAAACTGTTCAATCTGGACAATAAATCACTTATCAAGGTTATGGGTCAAAAAAAGCTTGACATATATTTAATAATATTAAAAATAATAAAAACATTAATTTAGGGTATAGAACGTTTCAGTGTTGGTTGTTTTTGAGACGGCCATAACAATGACGGAATTGTAAATTTTGTTCACCAAACTTGATAATTCTCTGTATAAACATATATTAGATAAATGATTTCAATTTGGTTAATTTTAGATTAAGATCCTGATTGATACATGAAAATGACTAAGAAAAATTGTGCCCAGAATAGTTTAAATTTTTTTTTAAATGTTCTTTGTATGTACAAACTTTAAAAAGCCAAAATTATAGAACATACATACAAATGTGTATTTTATTTCTATTGAATTCATTTATTTATTAGTATGGTAAGAAAACATCATTAATAAATAATATAAGAAATTAATTTATAAAAACTAACAATGAAAAACGAAAAAAAGAAGAACTATATTATAATATTTATTGTTGATTAATTAACTATTATCTATAAATATATATTTCCCAGTGTATCACACATCCAACATCATTTATAAATTTTGTTATTTGGTTAAATATAATTGTATATAATATATTTTAATGTACAGGCTAATTTTAAATCAATATTTTACTGACATAACTATATTAACATTCTATTTTTTAAAATAAGAATTTTGTTTTACCTACTTATGTAAAATATTAAATGAAAAATTTTATGTATTTTTAGGAACAATTGGCAATTTCTTTAAAAGAAAATGAGGAACTAAAAAAACGTAGCGAAGAAAATTTAAAATCAATGTGTGATGAGTTAAAACAAGCAAATAAAATAATAAAAAAATTACACGATTCCAATCAGGAGCAGACTCAAAAGGTAATTAAATTTCTTGTTTTCATTGAGTTATAGGTACTTCTGCTGTTTTCAGTTTAGGGAAAATCATATTTTTTCAGCTTGTATTGAGTAAAGATATTGCATTGAAGCAAAAGGAAGACATTTATAGGTTTCAGAATGAAAACTCACAATTGTCTAAATCACTTGAAGAAAAAATATCTAGTATTGAAAGTATGCATATTCAATTGCTGGAAACTAAAAATCGACTAGTGTCTGTGGAACACAGTTTAAAAGAAAAAGAAGAACGTTTGGCCAGCAATGACAAGGGTAATTCTGTTTTTTAAATGCTATAAATTATTTACTGTTAAATTAAAATATAATGATCAAATTAAATCAACTATGAAAATATTTTTTTACTGTATTAGTGATTCATTGGTTAAACAGCAAGTTAAACAACTGTGAGATCACAGCAAAATCATCTAGTAACTGTGGTGTGTTATCGGAAATGACTGATGTTACAAAAAATGTGAATGCTAACAAAAGTGTGGGAAAATTTTCTACATCAACTCCTGCCACTGCTGAATCAGTATGACTTAAAAACCGGGAATTTTCTGAAAACATTAATTTTATGTACATTTTTCTAGGATGATATTAAGTCTAAATCCAATGGTCGAAAATTGAAAACCTTGAGTTCTAACATCAGGTATTATTAATGTCAATATTATTTAAATACATTAATTAACTATTTGTATAATTTTATCAATTTAATAGTGAAACACTGACAAACAACACAAAAAGAAGTGCTCCGATTCGCCGTGTCATGTATAGACCGCTCAGTTCTACTGCATATTTTGCAGCTTGAGTTCTTTATTTTTATGTTAAATTAGTTTTATAAATGTATATATATAATTTTTTTACTACATTTGAGATTTATAACACAATTTTTATATTATTTTAGTAACAAATAATTGACATATAAATATATTTTATATGAGTCATTTCATATAATATAATGAAAAGTTTTTTAAATTATTTTATTGTTTAACTAAGGCATTAAGTGCAAACTAAATTTTGCAAAAAAAAATTTTCGGTTCTTCAAAAAAGTAGTATTTATTAATTATTAGTACATGATAATGTATTAATATTATATATAATATATATTATGTATACTGCATGACCAATTTCATCGCCGCGGTGGCAATACATAATATATGATATACGTTACGTACTACGCGTATATTGACTATAATGTACTAGTATATTATATATTATACTATTTTATTATAGGCGCTACACTACCTATAGGTATAAATACATTATTATATTTTATAATAAATTAATTTAATTTAATTAATATAATATATTAGGTATATTAATATAATTTAACAATATTTATATTAATCATTAGTACTGTATGTATTGTACTTAGATAAATTGTTTGCAATGACAAAAATATGCGTTCGTAGCACAGATTAAATGAAACATTTTCTTTTAATCTGTGTTCATAGTATGATGATAAGATAATAAGATGGAATAACGTACTTATATATACTTATCTATATTATAGATAGTATATCTTCTACCTTAATAAAATCTTTACATTATATAATAAATAATAATATCTAATCTAAAATATGTGATCTGATTATCCGAATGAGGTCCCATCCTTTCCCAGAGTTCATCAAAACCTATTTTCATATTTCACTTTCGAAGGGGTACCTAAAGATATAATATTATGATTTTCTAATTTATATAAACTTTAAAATTTATTACCTAAATAATATAGTAGGTACCTACTATAATTACTGTATAGTAATCAATATATATAAACGTTTTTATTATTATTATTAAAGTTATTAATAATATAAAGTTTTTACATAAAAATATCAACCACCACTGTTACGATTTCAGTGAGTAGCGATATTCTTCACCGCCACCGCACCATTGTGCGCGGACCTTTAGAAACCCATTGTATTTACACCACATATATATATATATATATAATAAACATATCTGTGATTTACATTGAATGTATTCTGTGGTATTTACTCCACGGTCTTGGATTATTATAGGTCCTGACAACATGGAAAAGAATACTCGTCAAAAAAAGCGTGCTTTTATTGACCCCCGGGGCCGGTGGCCAGGTCAAAGCCACGCGCTCTATATGTACAATTATGTAACACAAGGATGGGCAACTGACCGTCCGCGGGCCACATTCGGCCCGCTGTCCCTTTTTTATCCGGCCCGGACTGTCTTTCGAAATTTTTATAATCGAAAATTTTACTACTATTTACTTCAAATATAGTAAAAGTGACTAGGCAAATTGTATCTTGGAGATATTTTCAATAATAAAACATAAACATATTAACTTTGATATTCGTTCTTATCATAGACAAATATATAATATTAAAAAATACAACTTTAAATCTGGCCCGCAATCATTTTAAATTTCAAAATTTAGCCCTCTAGTTACTTTGAGTTGCTCATCCCTGATGTAACATAAAAACGATTAAATTACGATACGACAATATAGAGTGCAGGTTGGCATATTGCTAACATAATATCCCGGGGTTTAAAGTGAAAAAAAATTCCATTTTTCTAAAACCTATTATAGGTATTCCTATTTATAGTAATTATTATAATATTATAATTGTTTTTTAGTCGTTTAATGCATATTCGAAAACCAATAAGTAAAAAAATATTATTGTTAATAGTATATTATTATTAAATAAATAAATAAATAGAAACATATTTTAATGATATCTTATACTGTTAATTGTATAAATGTATTTTCTGTATAACACGGTAACTCAAATAAAAGCATGAAAAATAGATATTTATTAATAGATAGATATTTTGTCATGAATAACAGTATAGGTACCTATTATAGTCATTGATTATAATCAATAATTTATAGTTAATGCTATAGTATGTAAAATATTATGGTTCCACAAGCGTGATTTCTGCCACCGCGGAATTGAGGCCTTGTTGGCACAAGAGATGATAAACTGTGATTTTATTGAAGTAGCAGCGTAGAATATATATATATAGCAATATATATATAAGTAGCACTAGTAGCAGTGATTGCTATTTTTCGGGCTGGTTTTATAATGCCATGTATTATCCATAAAATATTAAAAGAATCCAGAAAATATTAATTGCAATTTAAATGTTTCTTAATTAATCGTATAGCAAATAATGCGGTTGAACTCTGGCTTTCGGATCTGGGAAAATAATATTGAAAAACGTTACTTAGGTTTTTTATTTATATGCCAATTGTAAAAAGTATCCTGTAGTCAAAACTAATTTTCTAATTTTTCCATCCTTTTTCAACTCAACTTATGGCTTTTGGTCTAGGAAAAAACGTCAATATGTTGAAAAGCTAAAAATCTTTAAAAATAATATAATATCATAATGTGATAATTTCATAGATAATAAATAAAAAGATAATATAATAAAGATAATAATATAGATAATAATTATCTATGGATAATTTATAATCACAGCCTGCAAAGCTACTTGAGAATCTTGCTTGAGAATGATTACTATTTTGATAAAATATCGGTATCGAGTAGCAGTCACACCATTTACCATGGTAGCAGAGTGAATATATCGGTAATATCGGGATGATAATCATATAATAACAATGAGATCAACTAAAAGTAGCAGTCGCTGTTATTTCCATTCTTGAGTAGCGGTCTGTGATTGCGACTACCGAATCATTGCTACTGCTACTTCATGCCGTCTCTATAGTTGGTTTAGGCACGTCCTACCGTGGTGTATATTATAATAATGTACTTTGGTTATACAGTACATTATTATCGTGATACCTATACTAACAAACAATAATATGACAATGAACCGGTTTTCATTATACTCGCAGTTATTACAGACGTGGGTATTTGTAGGGAAAATAGTTATTGTGCGCAAACATTATATTTTTTAAAATGTTCGTAATAGGTATATTAGAGCATCTAAAACAATTCGGGGTTGGCGATGATCGGATAACTGATTTTTCCGATAAAACCGATCGTTTACGATAAAAATTGTACCAGTCAGTCACTGCCATTATTAGCAATATGGAATAAATGAACAGTGATATCAAATACTAAACTACACATATTTTGTTTCACACATATTAAAAATACGCCTTCCATATAGGTAATAGTAGGTACATTAAAGTAGGCCCATAGATTAGGAAAATAAATTGATAATCGTCTTTTGCTTCAGAGATTTTTATATTTTATGATCAAGATTGCCACACATCTGGACAAGTGAGACAAATTGAAAATCTTGTAGAAGCATAGGTATTCGATAATAGGTGTTTGACATTCAATTGAGTGTTTAGGTATGTTTATGATTTAAAAATGTAAAAAACAGTAATATAATTAAAAAAAAAAAACTAATCAAAATTTAGTGTTTTCAATCGTCCACTTTTTTTTCGTGTTCCAAGTCCTAGTTTTTTAAAATAAATGTACAAATAATTAATAGGTTGGCGGGTTGCAACTTGTAATATCTACTGCCAGCAGCCTGCTGATGTACGTAGATAACGATGAAAAAGTAAAATAAAAGTCTTGTCTGACACCTACCACCGACCATAGAATAAGGGTACACCCATGGGGGGCCACGGGCACACCGACTACCATAGATATTAGATAAGTATACTAATAAAATACTACCAATAAAATATTGTCGTTTTAATTGTTACAAAATTTCATAAATAGAGCGCGTTGCTGTGACCTGGTCCCCGTCTCCGGCATAGAGTAATGGTCTTTACGACACGTTTTTTTCAATGTAATTGTACGCGAGTCGCACTATATGTCTATAAAACCGTAGATAGTTGACAGAGTAACCACTAAACAAAAATAAAATATTGGATCTATATCGTGTTTCATTGCAATATAATATAATATATTATATATATATGATTATATTATAATAGATAAAATAATATTTATCATAGATAACACCATAATAGGCAATTATTTTTACAATTTATTATACGGTATTTTTTTTTATCAAAAAGGACCATGCTGTCCATTTATCCACAGTTTACCGGTCTCGAGTGAATTGTATGGTAAAGATACACAACGGCGCCTCTGACTATATTACTCTAGTTGCACAGGTCTTGTGTGCTTTTTCGTTATCTATGTTCTTGTCTGTAGTTTGAAGTTTGAACTGAATGATGGAATGATGGACTCAACCACAGAATGTGATGATTCAACGATTGAAAACATTGTTTTTTATGTTTAATTTTTAGTTTCTTACGTTTGTTGCTGAAAGCGTTTTTTTTATTTATTGTATTACTATGAAGAATTTTTGCGTTGTTAATTGGTATGTTTTATATTAGATTATATGATACGATCGTTTTATATATTATATTTGTAATATTTGAATTTTTTAGATCTATTTTTGATGAATTTAATGGAACTTTATAGGTAGGTATGTATTTACAATTTCACATGTCAACATTACGACACAAATAGGTAGGACCCATGTCAAAACTTACAATTGGGTAATTTAAACAATTTTACCTATTGTTAGGTAATTGGTACTTTTTGGCTATAATATTATGTATATGAATTATTTTCTGCGACTACTGCCTACGAGTATTAAATATTAGTCAATGAGTAGGTAAGATTATTATTTTAAAACATAAAAGAATACAAATCTACATATCTAATAATTATCAACTCATATTAGTAAGCAATAGATAATATAGACATTAACATAGGTAGAACCAGCGCTTGGAAGGAACGCGTTTAGAGGAACTCGTTCCATTGATTTCGTTCAATTTTTTGGAATGTACTAGGATCGAAGTTCCTTTTTATTTGAAGGAACATATTGGAATTTCGTTAATTTCTAGGAGGAACCATGAACATTTATTTTCGTTCCTTTTTTTTTTTAAATTTTTTTGTGAATCATAGTTTAAAAATCGAACAGAATAGTGTATTATTATTATTTTAGATTCTTATTTTTATTTTATCAAGTCAATATGTGCTACATATAGATATATGACATAAAGACAATATGTGCAAAATATAGTGATACAGTAAATATGTAGTATAAATTTCAAGTCTCTGATATGATTATTTTCCAATTTATAACAGGTTTTGGTTATTTTCCGTTACGCAGGGAAAATAAAAAAAATAACGTTTTTAAAGAGTCAATTAGATTCTAGTTACTAGAATCATTGATTCAATAACTAGATTCAAAAAATATTCTTTACTCCAACATACATTATTGTTAAACCAAATACATTCCTCGCTACTCTCAGAATCTAAAACGTTTAGATTACCACCTTCCACCACCAATATCTTACCCACGGTGCGAAGTGCTTTCTGGTTTCCTTAATTTTGAAAATATAAGAAATGACACAAAATAAGATGGGTACTTAAAAGTATAACTTATATTATAAATAGTTTTTTTTTTGCATATTTTAAAAAATATAAAAATTATAAAAGAACGAAAAAAATTCCTTTTTTAGGGACGTGGAAAGGAACTAGTTCAAGCTTGGAACAAATAAGGATTTAGTTTCTTTTTAACATAAGGAACATGAACGTGAACTAGTTCCTTTTCCAAGCACTGGATAGAAGACATTTTAATTAGATTGGAGCACTTTTTATTCAATGTCAATTACCCTTTTGTTTCATCAGACCTTCTTTTAGCTTACTGCAAAAATAAAGAAAGGTATTGTGTTTATTCATCTATATAGTATATATGTTTGTATGTATGTATGTATGTATGTATATTTGTTACTGGTTAGCACAAAAGTGGCTGGACTAATTTTTATTAATTATACGTTTAAAAGTTGTTTAGGTCCGATTACTACCATAGTCCAAATATAGTAGGTACCTACAATAAAATTTGGGTACTTATGTGAAATAAAGTAAAATTCAAAATAACAATCATGACAGTTAATTTTGAGAGTAAAACATATTAAATGTTAGGTAATGTTGATTTTTCATAGCAACTGTTTGGTTCATAAAATGTTGTTTCTATTTAGATATAATCAGTGGTGTATTTTCAACTTTTCTGGAGGAAGAGGTCCAAAAAATATTGAATACCAAAAATGTATATAACTATGGTATATTTTACTATCTTCAGAGACAAAATCTCTTAGTTGACAAATAAAGGACTGTTGGTAAAGAGAGAGAGGGATTCTGTGGTTATATGCATATTATTATTATAAATAAATAATACATATTCAAAATATTTCATTTGAATTTTGATCTTTTTAGCATTAAATGCACTTAATATTGATATTTTTAGAATATTTTTGTTTAATATTTAGGCATAAGTATACCTAATGAAAAGATTAACAGTCTTTGACAGAAATACTACATATAAACAGACTACAGGATAGGTCATGTGAGTGTAAGATATAATATTAAAACATTAATTTGGTATACTTTTAAGTTTTAATTGATAATTTAGTTGATTATTCCTTAGTTTGGTAATAAATGATAAAAGTACCTAATAACCATGGTCTAATAATAATAATATAGTTAATCGAATTTTGATTGTCAAAAAATTCCATCAACATTTGTAAAATCATTTTAAATTTTAAATTAATTAATTGGAAACTCAAATATTTGTTTAAAAAATTTTTAATACAAAAAAAATATAGGTATATATATTTTAATCATTATTAAAATATTTTTTCCAAGCTTGTGTAAAATACATACTCTGTGAAATTTTCAATTGTTTAAAACCAATATTTTTAGATTTATGAGAAATTAACCATTATTTTAACAAACCGTAATCTGGTCATGTGTACCATTTTTAATTGTCGGTATAATTACGATATTTGTTAAAAAATATGTTTACAAATTTTTCATTTTTAACAACTTGAGAATATTGTAGAAAGATGAAATAACAAATAAATTATAAAGGACGTATATATCTAGCGATTGATGGAGCTGATTTTTGATAAATGTATTTTTATACGTTTTATGAGCTGTTAATAAAAATTTAAAAATAATGATATTTTAACTGCTCATAAAACTTGTAAAAATGCATATGTCAAAAACTAGCTCAATCAGTTGCTAGATAATGTTAGCTATAATTTGTTTTTTGTTTTGTATTTCTAACATGTTTGTTAGTTGATAAAAATGAAAAATATTAATGCAAGTTTTTCATTGAAAAATTGTCGGTGTGGCTGTCCTCTTAACAAGGTTCTCGGTCGATAAACTCGTTATAGTTCCCGGCTTATTACTTGCATTTTAGTCTTTAGCAATCCGATTAGTGAGATTGCATTATATAACTCTGTACTCAATACTTGGTTGGTTGTTCTCACATGTTGAGTTTGTATGCTGGTATAACGTTCCTAGTAGCGAAGGTCAGTGGCATCGATCTATTATTTTATATATATATATATATATGTATATCGAATTTTTTGAAATATATCTATAGGTAATTTAGGTGGTAGTCCCATACATCCTATACTTCCGGGTCTCTAGACACAGTGTTATTTTATATGTACTAATAAAGTAACAACTTTATTAGGTTTTTATTTATATCTATAAATAATTCTACAAGCAACTCAACACCAAAGTACATAAAAAAGTATTTGAAAACTACTCAAATACAAGAAAGAAAAAAAGTATTTGAACAAAGTATTGAATACTCAAAACAGTATTTGAATACCAATATTCAAATAGGTATTTTACAACTCTAGTCATAACTTACTAAAATATTACTTTACTATACTCGTAGCATGTTAAGAGTGTATCCCGTTTTCAGACGAAAATTTGTATGCCACGCGCTTGTGAGTATTATACAATATATAATTATACATGCAATGTTCAACTATAATGAGGTTGCTAGGTGGAAACCGGTTACTGCCTGCGGGACAGTGTACATTCTCAACGTGCTCCGAGTATAGGTACCTACCTATATAAAACGCAATTTTTTTTATAATATAATATACATGGTACATTAAAATGATAAATTAAATAAATGGATACAAATATTTTAGTTAGAAATTCTTCTATATTTATTTATTGGTTAATTTTATCCAGTATAAATTTGGTTTTTAATAGGGGAGGGGATTGAAACCTCTAAATCCTTCCCTTACCTACACCCTGGTGTCGCGGTGTTTCATGAGTTATTAAAACAACTTGGTCTGCTTTGATATCTCCCAAGTATCTTAGCTGCGTTCAGACTCGATTTAAATGCAAACAGTACATGTACATGTGATCGTATTCACCGTTGGAAACAATTTGATTTAAACACATTTAAAACCCCATCCAGACCTAAAACCAAAGCTTTTACATATGCCTTGGTTTGTGTTTAAAATCCGGTCTGGATGCGGTTTCACGGTCTACAGATAAAATGTATAGTATACTTGCATATAATATTACTACACCTAGTGGATATATAGTGGTTATGGATACATAAATAATATTTTATTACCAATAAATAAGTGTGAGTTACAATGTTATCAAACGTATTTCCAGCGTAGGTATTATTTTTAATATAAACTATTAAAATTTGTAGACTTTTTATGAAATTTAAAATCAAATTAAACCCAATAAATTTGAAACTTTGAACGATTAGTAACGAAACTAATATATTTATTATTATAATAATTTATTTTTTGAGCGGTTTTTTTTTGGGGAAGAAATGCTTAATGGGGCCACCAAAATGGTATAGACGGCCCTCATAATTACCTAATATAACATTATGGTATCCAGCATACCTTCTGCGTCCACCTATGTATTTAACATTTGTGTTGGTTTAATTTGATTTATTTCTGCTTATGAATTACCAATTATAACAAATATTATAGTATGTTTACTATGAACATTTTTAAATTTTTAAACTAATAATTAGGTATGTATTTAATGCTCAAATTATAATATAAAATAAATCATATACCTAACAATTATATTATATAGGTAGATATACAATTTTAAATCAATTATTATGTCATAAAATTCAAAAGTAGCTGATCATTTAATAAGTTTAATTTAATGAATAATAAAATGTGTACTTTTATCCAATTTTTATTTTAATTGGTGTACCTACATAAAAAAAATTAAAAAATTTGAATGAATTATTATTTTAATTGGAATGATGAAAGTATAAAAAACCATTGTAGTATAACTGTATGATCCATGTTTGAAGGCATAACCATCCTAGTGTATAGCACAGCCTTTAAATATAATGCTACGAAACCCATGTAAAAATAGGGTTTTTTAATCAACTGGGAGAACAGGCCTGACTTCATTTACTAGCTTAATTTGAAAATTAAATATATAATATATCTCCTGATTGTGAAATATGTACTATATAAAAATTGAAGTACATAAATACTAAATTTAAGTATTATTAAATATAGTATACTTACATAAAAAAAATATATATATAAAATAACTTAGTCTATCCACAATAGCTATCTATAGACCCATACATTCTTTCATGCTACATATGAAATAAATAAAACTCATAAAATCATCTAAAATTTCTAAAACTTTGAAAATTAAACCTTGCGCAAAAATTCTGAAAGCACTCATTTTCTCATTTTCACCTTAAAAATATATAAAATATCAATAAATACAAATCAAGACAGGTGGTTAAATATTTATTATAATTTTAGCACATTTGGCTAAAAATGTTTATAATTAAATTAAAATATTAAACTATGTTAAAATTAGGTAAAAACCCACCAAAGGAACAATTTGTCATTTGATAAATGAAGACCGCAATAATACAACTGTGGTGTCATCTTAAATTTAATTATATTATGTAAAATTAATTTGCTTAATTTTAATCAAATTTTTGTGTTACAGATAAATTGGTTGTAAATCTAAATATATAAATTATGGACGAAAAACTACAAGTAATTTTACTTAATAATCTTAACATAATCCTAATAATCTTATACAATATTTGTATAATACCTACTATTAAAAATATAATTACAGTATAATTTATTTAATATACTTCCATCATTAAAAATGTACTGTCATATTTAATTATTGTTTATTATATTATTTTTAAGGAATTTACATTTGTTGCTCGAGAATATCAACTTGAACTGTTAGAAGAAATAAAAAAATGCAATACAATTTTATATTTACCAACTGGAAGTGGCAAAACATATATAGCTACAATGCTTATTAAAGACTTTGGTGAATCATTAAACAGGTATGTTTACAATATTTTTCATAATCAGAGTTGTTATACACAAGAGGTTAACAATAGAATCAATATTTTGTATATAAAAAAGAAGTAGAAGTTGTGTATGGTATTTATTTATTAATAAAAGGCATATGACAAGAGTTTCTAGAGAGATTTTAAAGTGGATATTAATGAAGAAAGGATTACCAAAGGTGTATTGGAATGTAATTGAAGACATGTATGAAAAAAAAGGAGTACATGATTTAGCGAAACATTGATATTTTGTGTGATAAAAGTAATGGATGTCAATTAGGCTAATAGATAAATCTTGTAAGGCAGTAATATGATGTATGGATCAGAATGTTGGGCAGTAGAAGATAGGAAGATTCAAGATAACAGAAAATTAGTATAACAGAGATAATATTACTAAAGTAGATGAGTGGAATAACAAGAAGATAAAATTCAAAATGAGTAACCTATATAAAGCCATGACCATACCAAAGAAATATTGTCATCATTGTCAGCAACAAAATCTTTTCAACAAAGTCGCCGACAAATACAAACTTAAAAGCACGTATGTTCAGATCAAAGAAACATATTTAATGAACATTTTAGTCTTCGACAAAATTTGGAACAAGAATGATGTTGGTATTACTGTAGCTGCTTGCGTAATTTAAAGTTTAAAAACCCAAAAGAAGGTATTGGGTTCGTCATAACCTTGAAGCAAAGTAGAAAAGTGCTAATTATTTAATGACCGATCTTAAATGTGATGACATTAGTCTGTCGGAAAATTGAGGTATATTTTGCTTTGGGCCACTTCATTATTCGGTTAAAATAAATTAAATATTTAAATAAACCAGGGTTTGAAGTACTGGACCCAGTAATAAAACCTAGTAAATAACCCACTGGACAAAAAGTTGCATATTTTCAATTTTGGATTTTAATTATTTAACAAATAAAATATCAAGGTTAACAAACAATAATTAAAGAAAATACATTTTATATTTTTTTTTTATAAGTATACCTAGTTTATTTATAATAATAACTTCACAGTATAAATTATTATAAATACATTATATTTTTTATGCAGAATTAGCAACAAATAAACTGTATTATGTATCAATTATATAAATGTTGAATAAAATATTAACCAAAACATTCAACCTTTATACGATAAATTAGCAACAAATAAATTGTATAGTATAAAAAATAATATCATAAATAATGAAAAAAATATATGAATATATCTAAACATATGTGATACAATGTAATTAAAATCTAATGTTGCCCATTAAAATGCGAATGGGTTGAGTTTTTATAAAAAAAAAAATTGGGTTTTTGAACCCTGAAATACAACATTTAAAAATAAAACTCAATGCCCTAGGTCTAGGTTAAACTGAACACATAGATATGTACAACAAGTAAGTTGAAATTTTTAAATGTTGACTAGTCTGGATGTGTTGTCATTGACTTTGTTTATAAATATGTCTAATTTTTCCCACATCGCATAGAAAACAAAAATTTGTTGGTAATAAATTTCAGAAACATTTCTTTTAAGTTTTGTCACCAATATTGTTTCTTTGTTGTGAAAGTGGCCTAAGACCTAGTATAGAAAGGGCTTCAATAGAAAATGTAAGAGAATATAATATTGAGATGGTTTGGGCATGTTTTAAGAACAGAACTGGCAGTGACAGTAATATTGATAAAGGAAAAAAGGAAATAGTACAGTTGAAAAAGAGGTGATTGGATGTGATGGAAAGTGATCTAAAGATGGTTGGTGTAAGAAAGTATGGAAGATTGAGTTGAAGACTAGAATTTCCGACCGTAAATGGTAGGGAAAGAAATCAAAAGGAAAAAAAAGGATTGTGTGCTCATGAAAAATATGTTCATTTTTAATTTGTCTGTGAAATTGAGGAATAAAATTTAAATTACCGGAGAACAATTGTATATAAAAGGTGTTGGCGATGTAACATATTTTGTATCTAAGATAACATTTGAAGTTCAATTTTAATACTATTAAATTTTTGTAACTCTGTGTTACATAAGCTATATTTTTTTTTATCTTTTAGGTCGGATATATATTATATAATGGACAAGCATAAAGCCATCGACACACTTGTACATTTCACCACGTAACATGTTCACATTATTGCATTAAACTGTGTCAGGGGGTCGTAACAACATGCTGTGCATTTGTTGAAACTTGAGGCACATTCTGATCCATCATTTCAAATTCGATTTTCAAAGCTAATGCGCAACCTAAAAATATAAAAAAATATTTTTTCATTATTTTTCTCATAATCGGGAGGCAAAACCGCAACTTTTTTTTGCTATTAGAACTCAATTATCGATATTTTTTGTTTTTCGTACCACCATAAATATATTATATTATTATAGTCTTCTACCACTAGTGCCAGTACTGTGGTTGAAAGAGTTCAGAGAAAATTCCTGTGTATTGCTGCTCATAGACTTAATTCACCCCATGTTTATCTGTTCTACATGCTCTGAATATTTCTACATTAGTGGACTGTCAGTATTCATTCAATCTGTCCTTTCTAATTTTTTCTCTGTCAAAACTGATTTTTCTACACTTCTTGTCCCATATTACTTTCTCTTTTATACTCCTCACTCCTCTTCTAATTTCCTTGTAAATTCACGTTTTTAATTCTGTCTTAAGCGAACAGCAAATAGCGACCCCTCCTTTTCTTTTTAATGAAATATTTTTTGTATACCTACTTAAATATTATATTTTAATTACATGTTTTCTTTATATTTTTAACTTGTTTTTTGGGTTCTTTTATATTTTTATATAAATAATATAATATACAATAAAATGTCGATTTAAATATATAGTAGTTTTCTCAGTAATAAATATAATTATTATAGTAGGTACCTACCTAAATGATTAATTCATGAAAAACAGTGGTGTTCGGAAATTGTTTGAAGTAAATACAAAATAGATTGACACACTTGCACAACATTCGTAGTGATCATCTTTGATGTTTGTTGGAAACTGACAGTAGATGGATTGATCACATAATGTTCAAACATACCTGATACACTTGCGTATTTGTGTTATGCTGAATACTAAGTTGTGCCGGAATGCATGAGTGTGTCGCCGGCTTTATAAATTATAACTTATGAGTTTAATGGAAACTCTCAAAAAAACATGATATTTTTTAAGCTAAAATGTATTACAAGAGCAACCCTGACGATATAGAAACCATAAATGTAATTTAAATAATACAAATTTTAGACCATTGAATGAAGGAAGAAAATGGACATTTTTCATTGTTCAATCTGTGCCTCTTGTTAATCAACAAGCCACTAGCTTAAGAAAACATTTGCCATGGACCATTGGCACATTCAGTGGTGATATGAATGTTGATTTGTGGTCTCAAGTTCATTGGGATAGTATATTAAAAAGATGTCACGTAAGTACTTATTATTATTTAACTAAAAATGACATATTTATATTGCTGGTCCTATTGTATTTACCTGCCACCATCACTACCATGCCAACTGTTATACATTGCAATGTAGTAATACTAGTATTATTCGTTATATAATTAATAACTATTATACAATATAATTATGGTGATCATAAATTTTTTTTTTTAGTTTTATATTTAATATAAAAGAAAAAAAAAAGTATAAAAATAATGATTTGGTGAAATGTAAAAAAAGTACTTATATTGTTTTACATTAATATTTAAATATTATACATATATAATATAATATAAAATACAAATATAATAATTTTATCGTGATATAAAAAGGTTAAAGGAATAAATAAATTAATAGAAATTAATGTGTGTAATTTAAGTGTTACTTTCATTAGGTAACAGTAAACTGTTTAATAAAAAATAATTGAATCGATAAATTTCTTTACATAAATAGAAAAAGTATACTTTAGGTTAATATAGGTAATAATAATTTAAATATATATATATATATATATGACTGTAATGCTGATTAATCAGAAATAAATTTGAATTTTAACAAACTTTAATAATTGTTTCAAAATTAATTTATAAAATGGCTATCTTAAATTATAAAAAAAAGTGTAATAAAAAATTTTAAGTTTTTATTTTTAATTGTAAAACAAATTATATATATATGTATAAAATATAAAAAATGTAGCGCAGAGTTCTAGTAATTATTACAAAATAAAAAACTTGTAATAAATTTCATTAAAAAAAAAATAGTTATTGCATTTGTCAAATATTTGTGAGACACCATGTATATAATATATAATATATAGGTACTTATATAGTAAATTAATATAATTATTATATATTTAGGTATATTAAATATTTTAAATTATTTACTATTTTTAATTGATATGTGTGACATGATCTCATGGAATTTGGAAGTTTTGCTGTAGCATATTTAATCTTAAATTAAATTTGTTGCAATACAATTTTAATTATTTTTAACTATATATGATTATGGTACATATAAACAAATTAAAAACCTTCAAGACTTTGATATTTGTATGGACTTAATATATAAACATTTGCAGTTTTTATTTGTTTGTGAACTTATACTTGAATATGTTTTTGATGATTCATTATTATTTATTTTATATTTTTAGATAATGGTTATGACTGCTCAAATATATTTAAACAATCTACTACATGGTTACATGAAAATACAGGACGCAAATCTTATTATTTTTGATGAATGTCATCATGCAGTATCAGAACATCCATTTAGAAAAGTTAGTTAATTTTAAAGATCATTAATTCACTCTAATACTAAATGTTTAATTAACATAATTTTATTTAGATGTTTATTTAAAACATTATTATAATATTATAAACACTTGATGGCAGACCAATATCAGTTAATTTTATTTTTACTTTTTGTGTATAGCTGTAAGACAACTGGTATTTAGTGAAATAATAATAGTATACCATTTTATCATTAGTGGTATCGATCCGCAATGAAGTTTAATCAATGTTCGTAGAACAATATTCTTAATTTAAATAAAATATAGGGTGGTTGTATGAATTTTGAATATTAATTTTTAATTTAGAAGATCACGTTGAGTTATTAATTCTGAAGTTTTTTGTTATTTGATAATGACAATTAGGTACTTGACTTCATTTGACAATTTTAATGGAGTTAAATTTCTTTATCACGGGTACTAAAATGCATAAGACAATTCAAATATAGACTAGATATTATACCTTTATTAAGTACTTTAAGAGGACAAATTACTTACACTTTTGTTATCTGTTTATTTAATAGGCTATAGCAATATTGCTACATGTACATCATATACATGTTTATGTTGAAGTTAGAGCTAAACACTTATTACCAATTTTGAAAAAGAGAACAATATAGAAAATGACATAAGTATCCTTTTTGTAAAATATTATTTTTATTTTAAATATTATTTTTTGTAAAAGTTAAAATAAATTTTTTTTTTTCGGAGTTTTCTTTTTCTATATATAGGTAGCGGTTACTTTTTTTTTAAACAATATTTTACAAAAATAATATATAATTTTTTAGAAAATATTTTTCTTTTCAAAATTGGTAATATATGTTTCAACTCTAATTCTAACATAGACTCCACATTCATTTTTCTATATGGTGTATTTTGCTATATTGCAATAGTATTAAAAAAAAAATATAATATTTGGGGAAAATTTCACAAATTTCTATTTTATAATGGTACTACATTTTTTATAAAGGTTATATTATTATTATTATTTTATCTGACACCCAACCAAACAATTGAACATAGCATTTATAGAATAAATAAATAAAAATATAGTTTTATACAGTGGAACAAAATACATATTATAACTTAAATACTAGATTTATAATAATAAATTTATACAGTAGCCAACAAATTAAGCGACTGAATAAGGAGGATTTATTATAGTTACGTAGCAATCGATGGAAAGGGGGATTACTGCCAAAAGAAATGGAGAAGTGGAATGTAAAAAGGAGCATGATTTTTAGAATAGTGAGAAGGTACATGAAATTAGATACTAGAGAGAAAAACTGGAACATCATTGATGACATTAAGGAGAGGAAATAAAGTTAATATTAGATGCAAGACGGCGGGCTGAAAGGGTTGAAATGTTTAGAGATTGACAAACAGGAAAGGAGTCATGCCTTGGATGATACTCAATTTTTAGCTAATAGGTGGCATAAGAAAGGAACTTTTTCTGAATCCATAAGCTCATCCTTTGCTAAATAAAGATGTCGAAACATCTACACCATATTTTAGTATTGAGTGGACAAGAGTAGAATAGAGAGAACAAAGGCAACTAGGAGAGGAAAATATTTTAAAACCCCACTTTATAAACCCTAAAATTTCGAGAGCTCAGCTAATAGTAATGTTTATGTGATGCTCAAAACTAAATTAAAGAATTAATGTTTAATTAAAAAAATGTAACAAAAATAAATTAGTTGCTCGATGGAAGAAATGTGAGATATAAATACTGATAGGGGAACATTAAGATGTCTTAATGTCTTAAAGTAACAAACTTTGTTACTGAAATATGTATTTACCAAAGTAAAGTAAATATTTTTGTGGAATTGAGTCTTCAAATTATTATTAGAAAAATCCTTAAGTACTCAAATTATAAACAAATTACTCTATAGTTATGTATAGTGTGATAATGCATATGCAATGTAGGAAATAATCGTTTTCACATTGTTCAAAATGATCAAGCATTATGCATTATGTTCTATCTTACATTTGAAATATTGAACAATTTTCAATGTATACAACAATTATTTGAGATAATATTCTCTTCTTTGCGTCTTCAGTCATTTGACTGGTTTGCTGCAGTTCTCCATGTTTACCTATTGTAACTTAATTCTTTTAGTTCCTTGTAGCTATCCTTCCCCGTGTCGATCATGATTTGTTTCATGTATTCCATCCTTGACCTTCCTCTTCCAATATAACCTTCTACGTCGCCTTCTATAACATTCTTCGTTAAACTATCATGGCGTAGTATGAGATAATATATGTAATATAAAATGTACAAACTAGTTTCAAAATGGTTTTATAATTTTCCCAACGAATCAATAAAATAAACTATAATCACGATTACAGCGCTAACGTAATAAAAATTAAAAAGGGAACTTACTTTCTGGGCATAATTTGTATTAAGATTTTGCAGATATTTTATTACAAAATGTTGGGAATAATTTTTTCATATTATGTTTTATTTTCGTATGACAGATTTTGAAATTATCAAATTTCCAAAAATGAAATCTTTTTTTCAAAATATAAAAACTTTATTTTCAACCGTCTTATAGGTAGCTTAATGATCGCACTGCCATTTACCACTCGAAAGCCTATAAATGTCTAATAATTGATATTTTTATAAAGTTTAAAAAGTTGTAAGAAAGTCAACAACTCTAATCATTAATAAACATTTCTAACACCAAATTTTTTTATAAAAAAATATATAACATGGCTATTTTTAATTTTGAAAAAAATAATTAAAAAAAAAAACTTAAAAATATTGAAGAGAACAAAAATTATTTGTATTTGTGAAATAGTCTGTTACACTGTATACAGGGAGATTTTGCTATTACAGTACTTCTCTATTTCACCATATCTTAAATTTAAATGTTTGTTACTTAGTTTACTGATTGGATTTAAAAAATCAAAATATGGGAGAGAAATTAAAACTAAAAAGTGTGAAAAATATATAATGGAATATACAAAAAATAATTTCCTGTAAAAATTTCAAGAAAATCATTTATACTTTCTGAGATTTTTTTTTTTTTGAACCATGATAAAAAAAAATCACCTTGTATATTATATATTACTATATTAAATCATATCAGTCAAAACATAGTTTTACTTGTAGATATAAAATCCTAATTAAGATGTTTTTAATTATTATAACTATTGTTTTATATTTTTTGTTACTTTTATCAATTAGATTATGCAATTTCTTCATAATACTAATTTTAATGGAGACAAGTGTCCTCATGTACTAGGACTCACTGCTACATTAATTAATTCAAATACCAAAAATGTTAAAGAAGAATTAACCAAATTGCAAAAGACTTTTAATGCTACAATAAAGACAAGATATGAACATAATATTAAAATGTAATTATTAAAAAAAAAAAAAAAATTACCTCTATAATAACGATGATAACAGATTTTCAGCACGTCCAGAAGAACATATATGTTTGTATGATGAACATATTCTAAATGAACAACTGCTAAATATTACCGAGCGAATGATTGAATTTACTATTAAATTAAAATACTTTAAGATACCTACTAACATCCAACCGATAATTAGAGAGGACGACAATATTTATTATCATGAGGATCATCAGAAAACATCCTTAAATACTATTAAAAATTATTTTCTTGATATAGAGGTAAATTCTTTAGTTAATATTTCAAAAAATATTTAATAAAAATGTGTTATTATAGGTACATCTTGTGGATAGTGGTGTTTATATCGCTTATTTAGCAACTTGGCATTACATTATTGAAATTGAGAAAAATAAAAAATTATGTTGTGATGTTACAAAATATACAATTTTATCTTTGGCGTTGTCAGAAATAACTATAATTCGCAAAATGTTTTATGACTACCTGATTAAATATGATCAAAACATAGAAAGTGCATCAGCTTTACATGAAAATTCTTCTTCAAAGTTACAAAATTTAATGAAAATCATATCAGGTTTAAAACGTACTGATAGTTGCTTAGTATTTGTTGATCGTCGAACAACTGCAAAACTTTTATACCATTATATCAAGGTATATTTTAAAACAATTATATAATATATAGAGTTCAGAGTATATATTATATACTTTAGAATGGATTTATTCTAATTATTAATTGATGTTTGTTGTATTACAGGAGTACATTAATGCATATAAGCTATATAATATTGAATGTGATTTTATCGTAGGAGCTAGAGGAATTCTTAATCTTGAATGTAGAGAAGCAGTTTATAAAAAAAAACAAAATAATGATATTATTAAAAAGTAATTTCATATTTTATATATTATTTTTTATAATTTATTATTATTTATTATAATAATAATTATAATATTATTCATTATTATTTATAATGAAATTTAAATTATATATTAATTTTTTTAGGTTTAATGATCAAAAGCTTAATGTTTTGGTAACATCAGAAGTACTCGAAGAAGGTGTTGATATTCAAACTTGTAATTATGTTATAAGATATGATTCTCCTAAAAATTTTCCATCTTATGTGCAATCAAAAGGCAGAGCACGCAGTGATGGAAGTAAATTTATTGTTTTGGTGCCAAATTTATTAAATTTCAAAAAAATTCAAAACAATTTTGTAAAAATGGAAGAAGAAATTGAAAAAGTATGCTTAGATTATAATTGTAGATTTTCTATACATTATTAATTTATAAAATATGTAATGTTTTATTTTAATACTATTATCATTATTTTTTAGATACTAGTACAAGATTACATTGATGATGACAATATTGAAGACAATTTAGAAGAAGTTTTTTTTACTAAAAAGGCAAAATTAACACTTGAAAATGCTATTAGTATCATTAATAGGTACTTTATATATTATAATTTAAAATTTTACAAGATATTAGGTAATGATAAAAATTTATATTTATTTATTGAATTTTGTAGATATTGTTTTTCCTTACCACAAGATCGGTTCACTAATTTAGGTCCAGAATGGTATATTGCTGAAAATCGTATTGATGAAAAAAAGTACAAGCTCCAATTACCAGTGAATAGTGCTATTAAATATCATATTAATGTAATAATAAAATTCTTTGAAAAGCTTGTATAATTATAATTAATTTTATCTTATTTTTAAGGGAAAATTTTGTGCAACTAAAAAAAATGCTAAAAAAAGTGCAGCATTTAATGCATGCGTTGAGTTGTATAACATTGGATCATTAGATGAATATCTGTTACCTGTAAATATTAAATGTAATAATGTATTAAATAATTTATACTGGTTTCCACACTGGGAAGAAAAAGATAGCGAAGCTGACATGTACAAAATAAAACCAGGAACAGGTAAAATGAAGAGGATGGTTCATATTGAAGTAAGTTAATGTGTATTGTTAGTTATTATGAATATAATATAAATTGTCATTTAGAGTCCATCATTCTTACGTGGTGCATATCCACAAGTAGAAGAAATGTCATATTTACATGTTATTCATTGTGTTCCAAAATACAATCAATTAAAAGACTCTAAATATGAATCATTTGATAAACTATTAAATTCAAATAAGGAATTTGGAATTCTAACATCTAAAGTATTACCACATGTAAGTTTATTATTTATATTTTTTGTATGAAGATAGAATATTTATTATGTAACATTCTGATGCCTCATAAGGTTCCATAATTCTGACTCATTATTGACTTGACATATTTTTGCTTTTTCCCATTCACCAACTTTCTACCTGGTTGCGACTCATGAGTTTTCCTTTTCCTTTTATAAATTTTTTTTTTCTATTTACATATATTATATATTTGTACAATGTGTAATCAATAATCATTAATATTGAATATTTTAACAGATTTCAGATTTCCCTATATTTTTAAATTTTGGTGATGTTAATGTTCATATAAAAGTAAATGTTGAGATAATTTATCTCAGCAAAAAACAGCATGATAAATTAGAACTATTCCATAACAAATTATTTTTGGATGTATTGGGTGTAAAAGAGTTTACTATTAGAAATTATAGTAATGAAGATAATTCATTCTTGATAGTGCCTATTGATTCATCAGGTTTGATATTATATGTATAATTATTTTATGTTTATTTATGTAAATATATTTATATTTTAATTATTTTAGATAATGCTTATAAATTGGATTGGAACGTTGTTGATATTGATAAATTTGTAGAAACAGAAGAACCTTCTATGGAAGAAAGAAAATCTAAATTTTATAATGACTATCTTCAAACATCTAGTATTATTTCTCCATGGTATAGAAATATAGTACCAATACAAGTAATAATATTATTAAATATTTTTATAAGTTAAATAAATATAATTAAATAAAATTGGTAAAAATAAGTTAATTTCACTTAATTTGTTATATTGTATTGTTTTCCGCTTATTTTAATATTAACTTTAAAAATTGTATTTAATGTTTTTATTGTATAAAATAATTTATTATTATAATTGAAGACTAGCACAAATTTAAGGGTACCAAAACTTACTTACATTTTATGACAGATATACAGTGATCAATATTTTAGAGAATACTAAATATTTCTGTCCAGTGACCTCGGATTAAAATCAAGTTTTCAAGAACAGCTATGGAATATTGAAATACACATTTTTGGATGGTTTTAAAATATTTAACCCTTTTAGAATGCGTGTGCGCAATACAACATGAAATTTTAAATAACAACCCCTATTTTTGACAAAATTTCGATAGGTTAATTTTTTATAGTAGTTTTTCTTTTATCAACTTTTTTTAAGTCCAAAATTTAGAGTTACAACTGTTTGAAAATTTAAAATTTAAAATAACTAACTTTATACATTTTGGGTTTAGAACAATGATTTATATGAAAAATGACTGAAAATATTATTTTCTTTCTAAATCTATTATCAAAAATTGACCCACATATATTTTTTTAAACAAAAAATAAAATAATACTGTGAAAAATACTTTTTATATTTTACATCTGAGTTATAATTTGGATTGATATCTGGAATAAAATGTCAATCATTTTAAGTATAAAAAGTATAAATCATTATTCTAAACCCAAAATTGGTTGAGTTACAACTGTTTTAAATTTTAAATTAGTCTATCTTTTCAATTTTCAAACAGATGTAACTCGTAATCTTGTAACATAAATAGGATTTAATAGTTTAATTTAGTAGGTATAAAAAATACACAATGAAAAGTAAATTAAATATTTTTATAGGAAAATGCATTAAAAAAAGAAAAATATTAGGTTAAAGAAGTAGCAATATTTTTAGATTTTTTGAATTTCCTAGTACCGTAAAGGAAACTATCAAAAATGTTTATAAATTAGAAAATGATATTACCAGATACTTGAATTTACATCAAATATAATATATTACTTAAAGAAAAAGTTTATGTTGTAAAAATGTCTAAATTTTTTTACCACTATTTAGTAATTTTTTTTACAATTTTGAAATTTGATTTCTTTTATTTAAATGTATATATTTCTGGTAAAAAGAAGAGTTCAGTAGAAGTTTCAGGTTCTTTGTGACAAAAAAAAACATATTTATAAATGTAAAGAAAAACTACAGAAAATAATGGGAAATTGATATAAATTAAAATTTAATAAATCTACACATTGTTTTATAACTTATTGTAATATTTGTAATAATGTTGTCAGTATATTACGCTGAGCTTTGCTAATATCCAGTATCCTACCTAACGAGTGAATTAGTTTCACTCCCTACTGACAGACCATTTTTTAGATTCTGAGCATAGCGAGAGAGCTAATCAAAAATATGTTCCAAACAATTTATGTTCTTAATCCTGTTATGAAACATTTTTTTTTTTTTTTTGTGCTGGCATATAATTTATGCAATTTCCGTATAAAGCTGGGATCCCACAATGCATGCATAAGGGTAATGTTTAACATTCATCATATTTGCAATTTGTAATTTTCTTTGCAATATCCTACTTCATATGATCAACCAATATAAATATATGATGAATGGCTCTATGACTATAACAATACATGAAACGATAAAAACGTAATTTTAATCTCATTTTTATAACCTTTTTATATAATATTTAGCGAAACTAATCTCATTTCATGCTTCACCGGTTCATTATAATCATTTAACGTGTCTTTTTTTTTTAAATATTATTATTATTCATGCACCTTAATTTATTGTCAGTCTTAACATATATAATATGGCTTTTGTATTTAATTATTTTTATTTATTTTTTAATGTTAAGAGATACGTTGTCACTGATGTTTACAATGATATGACACCTGAAAGTCGTTTTCCAACTTGTGAATATGATACTTATCAAACATATTTTAGTGATAAGTATAACATCCATGTGGCCAATAAAAACCAACCAATGATAAAAGTAAAATCATTGGGGGTGACAAAAATTAATTATTTAGTTCCTAGGTAACTATTAAAGAATTTATTTTAAATCATTCCAATAATACTTATTAATTGTAGTATTTATTTTCAGATTTTATAATAGTAAAATAGATAAACGAAGTGAATACATTGAAATACTGGTCCCAGAATTTTGCATTTGGCATAACTTTCCATCTGTTTATTGGTTAAAAGCATTGATGTTACCAACTATATTGTACCGTATTAATAAATTATTACTTGCTGAAGATCTTCTAATAAAAATTAATTCTATGTGTAACATTGAAGTTGAAAATAATTCAATTGGTTAGTTCAATTTATAAGTTAACTTATTACATTTATTTAATTTACCATTTAATAATTTTTTTTTTTTTTTTTAATAGTGGATACAGTAGAGATGGATAAATATTGTGGGTTTAATGAAGTAAAAAAAAAAAATATTATTTTGCCTATAAGTGATACATTAAAATATTTAGAAAATCCTCACAATAATATAGTTGAATGGAATTCAATTAATCTGCCTATTGACATTGAAAGACAGAAGAATACAACTATGTTAGATGTTTTAAACTATCATACATTCATGTATGCTGTAAATAAATCTAAAAGCAACGAAAATACGCTATATAATGATGTGAGTAAAATGTATATGTAATGATTACCTACCTACCTATATATATTCTTAAACACAATTTTTTCAATTGAAAATCCTTTTTATTTTATATTTATATATTTGCTACTCATGTAGTTCTCTAATAAAAATTAATTCTAAAATTGTAATTAATTTGAATTAATTTATTAATTCAAAAATAAATAAACAATTAATATAGAAATATATTTATTTATTAAAGGGGTACGAAACACAAAAAAAAAGTTGTTTTAATTTGAAAGTATATTCAATTTTAAGAAAAATTGTATAGGTGTCACGTTTCTATTCACATAATTAAATAAGTTATGAGGAATTGATAAAAGCCATGTAATGTCACTATGTCTGGCTCGTTGTAATTACCTATTTTACACATGTAAAAGTTGCTCGCTTCTCATGATAATTTACCAACCTTTGTAGTGCTGAATGAAGCAACTCGTTTAATAATAGGATGCCTGTGACCAACCCTAGTATTCAAATTATATATAATGAGAGAAATCACCCCACCACATATCAGAAGAGAAGTGTATACCAGAAAAGAAAGAATGAAGTTGATAATGAACGAACGGCATCCAATGTATGGACAAGTAATACCTCAGAAGCGACTTAAATCATGAGAAAGTTTCCTTGGAGCATGTGAACCCCTAACAAAGAGACCAGTAGACAAATGCCTAAAATAGTAGAAAGAGGAAACAATCTACCCTGACATAATTAAAGAAGCATTACCCTCTGGACACCAATTATCTTACCGAGACTGGAAAACTCTAAATCGCATACGGACAGGGACAGCTCATATACGAGTAAATCTTTTAAAATGGGGCATCGAGAACAATCCAAGATGTAACTGCGGAGAACTATAAGATGACAGACACCTGTTAAATGGATGAATGTACATTATATAATTGAAAGGATCTGCACGAAAAACTGACATCGAGAAATCAATTTCATAAAGTAGTGATCAAAGATAGGAATATAAGTTTTCTAGATCACATGAGAAGAAGAAGAACTTTTTAGGTGGTGGTTTCGCTTTCGGCCTAATGACTTGAATACCTAGTTGAATGACGTCATAATATTTTTTTTACATTGAATTTTCACCAAATCGGTTTTAATAGTTCTGACTACAATAATTTAACATTCAATAATAATTTGAAAATACATTGTTGTGTTGTGTGCTCCTAAGATTAAATATTGAAATATTGATAACATATTTTTGTAAACGTAAAACTTATTTACCTTTATATATTTATTTTCAGGAAAATGAAACTGATCCAGATTGCTTAAAAAAGGTTAGTAGTTGAACCATATATTATAAATATATAGTTTTTTTTTTTAAACAAATTATTGATGTATAATAATTATAAATAAGTCAAACTAACTTTTTCAAGTTAAATTTAGGTACAAATAATTTTTAACCAAATTATTTAAAGATGTAAACTTTGAATTACATTGTGAACCCAGAATGATAACCCAGCGGAGGACGATTTAATGTCCGTTTCACGTCCCCTGGCTCTTGACTGGTTATCGAAAAATCTAATTTAACTATAAAGCTCTATCCCAAATAATATGTACATGTGTATTAGAGCTTGTAGTATTTGAGCATGGTATTTACTGTATGTGCGTATATGTTAGCATGCTGTATACAAACATGGATCAGCCAACTGTGGTGAGTGGCATGATAGAGGAAGTTATTTTAACTGCGCGACTGGTCTTAACGTACGCCGGGTATAATTAAATTGCTATATTATTATATGTAATTATAGATATAATTATTTAAAATGGAATGAATATATTATGGTGACATGCTTTAGTTACACAGATATGAGTAAATTAGTCATTGATAAATATCTTCTTTTTGATATGGGGCCATCAAGACTATTTCCATCAATTTTTCTCCAACTTTCTCTGTCCATCACAATTATAATCCATTTCTTGACCTTCGTGTTTCACAATCATTTCTAACATCTTCTCATCTTAGCCTTAGTCATAAATCACCGTACTATCAGTCTTATTGAAGTATGATATACCTGCATTTTTAAATTTAATGCATATTTTTTAGTGATGGGCACTATTTAATAGTTAGTAGTATCAATAATATTTGATTATTGGTATAAATTATCGAATATTTTATGAGAATAACCCGAATAGTTTTTATTCAAATAAACCGATTATTTTATATGAATTAAATCGAATAAAACCAAATATTTTTATTCAAATTTACAAAATACTTATTTGATACTAGCTGACCTGACAGATGTTGTCCTGTCCAAATTTCAATAAATTTGTCTGATAGTTTTGTGAATTTGTGAAAAGCTATTGGGAATGTGTAAACGGAGTAAAAATGAAAAAAAAAACCAATTTCTGAATGATCATTGATCTATTAACGATCTTGGCCATGGATATTCAATTAGAAGCAGAATATATTCAGAAGTATGTCAATGGGAAATTTTACATGCGAGATGAATTCTATTTATAGTACACAGCTGAAATGCTAGAAACGTGTGATATGTATGGAATGTAATCGACTTGGTGCCATGCGGTTTTGATTCAAAATTGAAGTCAGAATTTCATGTTAACCAAATGATTTATTTTCTTCCATTAAATTTTAAATGACAATGAATCTCAAGGTGTTTTATTTACATTTGGATTTCGATTACAAGATCGATGTTCAAACAAACAATCAAAACAATCAAATGCTTTGTTTCGATTGGTTTGCTGTGACATCACCATTTAGTTCATTGCAATGCCATATGATGATTCATATACTATATATGATATATATGATTAATATTTCAAATGCTTGAAAATTTAAAATTGCAATCATGTACATATAATAAGCTATTTTTATATTTTTAAACTGGATTACTTGTATTGAAATATGCAAAACATTTGACAATTATTATTTATTTTTATAATTTGTATAATATATAAAAATGTATGTGTATATATTGCAAGGCTGGGCAAGTTAACTACTTATTTTTTACCTGTGTTTGTTCTCTCTGTCTAACTAACTGAAAATATAGGAAATTTACAGACAAGATTATTTGTGCTGTAACATTATTTAATCTATTCTGTGGCTGTAGCATCATTTTATTTTGCACATTTCATTATTTCATTATGAAATTTCTCTAAGATTTGGCTTAATCCAACATGGAAAAATATAATTTTAAAGACTGTAAAAACATTAATATTTATGTTAAAGTTTTAGATAAAAATAAAATAATAATATATGTTGAACCTTTATTAAATAAGTCAGTTTTTTTTTTTTTTCTAACCTTTGATATAGACATTGAAAGACCTGTTATTCAAAAATTTAAGTTATAAAAAAAAATTGTAAATTTAAGGTTGTTTTATTATATATATAATGCCTATGAATATTATTATATTATTACATAACTATATATATAAAATTTACTAATATTGCATCTCTACTGTTGCTAAAAAAAAAATAAATAATAAAATTACCTATACTAAAAACTTCACTCAGAAAACTTGCATTGTTCTTCAGACAAAATTAAACTTAATTAGATACTTTTGTGTAAAGTTAATTTGAAAAAAAAGGTAATGAGTTAAGTATCTTAATTTGAACTTTTAACTTGTTAATTCTCAGCATTGTGCATTTGTATGTATATATATTCTATATATTCCACTATAACTCTGTAACATGTATAATATGAAGCAATTTCGACCAAACTTGGTACCTATACAAATGACTTATTATCTGGAAAAACTGTGGGGCAAGACATTAATTGAGAAATACCGATATTAGTGTCAATTTCATAGTTTTCGAATGCATGCATGGAAAATTTTCATAGTAATATTATATAATAGTAAGTCATAATTTACTAGGGATGGGCCGATAGTCATTTTTTCCGATATCCGATAATCCGATAGTTTTTACCGATAGTAAACCGATATCCGATCCGATAGTTTTAATTTAAAAATGGTTTTATTTTAATATATACATACAATTTTGTATATATTGTGTTAATTTTGATAACAGACATGCTTAATAATTATAGTA
>JAIPRL010000577.1:109351-122246 GCA_025469235.1 Pemphigus obesinymphae
ATTACAATATTCTCATTTCCTTGTACTCCTTGCATTACTTCATCCATCTCTTGCCAGAACTCCTCTTTCTGACTTTCCTCACATCCCACTTGTGGAGCATACGCACTTACTATATTTAATACCTTATCCTCTAAGATTACTTTCACTAAAATAACCCTATCACTTTTTCTAATCACCTCTACCACTTTTCCTTTCATTTCTTCATCTAATATCATTCCTTGTACTAGTCCTTCCTGAATATATGATTTTATACCCCTCACCAATTTCTCTTGCTTTCTACCCTTTCCACTTTGTTTCTTGCACACAACAAATATTCAGATTCCTTCTCTTCAAAATTTCTGCTAACTCCCTACTCCTACCTGTCAATATTCCTACATTCCACGTACTTTGACTTTGTACTTTTATTCTCACTTTGAACCTATCCTGCGTACTTAATTATGTATATATATTTAATATTATATATATTATATATATATATAATTTTTTCATAGTGATTAATAAAAAAAAATTCTTTTTTTATCATTGATCATGCAACTATACTGATTTTAATTAAAAATTCACAAATATAAAATATTTTTGATAATCATAATTTATTACTCATTACTACTAAAATATATATATTTAAAAAACAAAAACTGGCATAATATATAAATACGTGTTTGATTGTATGTCCAAAGTAATCTCAAGAACCACAAAAAACAAAATCTTGTTCAATTTTTTATTTAATGTCCAGTCCAAACTATTGATCGTAGAAAGCTAAAATCTTCAGAGAATATATTTTTTTTTTTTCAATGTCTAGCGCTAACTCAATTAGTTAAATTGGAACTTATAATAATAGTAAACAATTTACAGTAAAATTCTCTCTTTTACTAAGTAAGTTAAAAGTCACTTTTTTTGGGTAGTCCAAACCCGAATTTTGGATTGCTATTAACTCGAAGAGAGTGAACCAATTGCCTCGCAGTTTCGGCTTCCTCCTATTTTGCTTAAAGCCCCTATCCATAGGTTGCCCATAAATACGGTAAACAATACATTTGGCGTGTTCATAATGTTCCCCTATCCATCTAATGGGCACCTTTAGATAGGGGCTTTAAGCAAAATGTGGGGTAGCCAAAACCGCAAAACGCTTGGTTTACTTCCCCTCGAATTGTGAGCAATGTAAAATTCGGATTTAGACTACGCAAAAAAGTGATTTTTAGTATGTTATATATCTTGGTATACAACACATTTTGCCAACGGTCCGAACTGGTTCTGACTGTTATTAAATGCGCTCCAGTGATTCAGAAAAATTTTGAACACACCGAACATGTTGTTTAAAGTACCTATGGACAGGAGCTTTAAGCAAAATAGAAGGTAGCCTAAACCGCGAGGCCCTTGGTTCACTTCCCCTCGAGTTATTAGCAATCCAAAATTCGGGTTTGGACTACCCAAAAAAAAAGTGACTAAATATGTTATATATCTTAGTGAACAACACATTTTGCCAATGGTCCGAACTGGTTCTGGCTGTTATTGAATACGCTACATTAACATATAGGTACATAAACCATAGAATATGTGTAATAGTATTAATAGTATTAACTTTTGATTTTAAATGTCAACTACTAATTATTTATTTATTTATTTTTTGATATTCATAGTTTAAAAATATAATTATAACGTTTAAAATTGTATTTTTGAACGTGCCATTTTTCTATAAAACCTATTTGAAAATCGAAAAAATTGCATTTAGGAGACGCTTTTTGTTGTATTATTACACTTGTGTGTTGTGTAGGTATAGTAGTCATTTATATATTCGACCGATAGCATCAGCTGTTTTGCCGAACAGATAAAATTCCATACATAGGTATACGTCATATGAATGTCTGATATACTGCAGATATATTAAATTATAATACAATTTTATTAAAACTCTTTTAATGTGTTACTAGCCATACGAAATAAATAAATAAATGTGTTACTGCTTTTTTTTATGGGGAGACACAGCCTCAAAGACCCCTGACAAGCCGCCACTGCTTATTATAAGGTTAAATACTACTAGATATAAATTATAAGTTACTAAAACATTTAAATAAAACGGCATGATCGGAATTCGGTAATAAAGTTCGTGTATAGTTATTACACATGTAGTTGCTTATAATTACACGGACAAAATTGTAACCTCTACTAGAGACCATTTTCTTTTTCATATTCCGTCCCACTCCACATTGTATAGTAATATAGTATAATTCATTGCATAGAATGCTTCACCTTGTTTATAGTTATTTATTTTAAAAACATTGTTTATACTTTTGTTGTTATAATTACTGTTATATTTATTTTTGTATATAATATTTTTCTTTTTTTGTAAAATACTGCTTGGTTAGGTGTTGATTAATAATAAATCAAAAAAAATAAAAATAATGCCCACTTTAACATCTTTCTAGGAACCCTATCATAAGCCCTTCTCTACAATCTGTTTTATTTAAAAAAAAATCCAGACCCTAAATATACACATTATTATTATAATGATTTTTGAACACACAGTCTAAATTTTACTGATTAACCATTTATTTTCATTTTAATGTCAATATGAATTAATTTAAATTATCCAAAAAGTGTAGTTCAAAATATTGCTCAGATAATTTTTATTAGTGACAGTTGAGACCATGAATATATAACAGTATAGAAAACTTGTTACTAATTAAGGAGGAATGTATTTTTATTACCCGGGCAGTAGACATTACTTATAACATATATAAATAATAAATATATTTATTATTATTTGTTGTTAGTGTGGTATTTAACTTATATTTTAGAAGTACAGTATGGAAAAATTAGAAGAAATCAATAAATTTGTGAAAAATACATTGCCAGTATCAAGTGTTATAAAAATATTAATTAATTTCAACATCTTTAAAAATTCTGTAAGCATATATTACTTCTTATAGTTATAAAAAATAAATGTACTAATAAAGTATAAATTCATTGTACCTCATATATTTACCAACAGATAGATTTTTCTTTACCATATTAATTTACTAAACTTTAGATTGTTGTTTTTTTGACATGATAATTACCAAATTCAATCTTTTGATCACCAAATTTGTTTTTAATTAAGTACTATGAGATCCCATTGAAAAATAATGGTTTAGATTTGTAAAAAGTAGATTTTGTAGTGATAGGATTGTTCTATTTTAAACATTTAAAATGTATACAAATAGCCCTTAAAACGAGTGTGCATAATCAGAGTTGGGCAGTATCACAGGTATATTATGTATCTTGTGTCTAGATACATTTTTTTCCAATATCACGTATCTTTTCAAATAAAAAGATACAAGATACCTACCTACATCAAGTGTTAAAAAATCTAATTATGTAGTCGGTAATTTAATTTTAAATTTTTTTCTCCTGTCTTATACCTATTATAAACATTATATATCACGAAATAATGAAAACATACAATATAATTTTATAATTATATATGAAATAAACTTGAGCATTTATGACAAAAATATTATAATTAAAAATATTATTACTTATTATTATTATTTTATAATACCTATTTCAAATATAAATTATTTTTGTATTATAGGTAATGTTTTGAGTACAATTGTAATCGGATAATATTTATTTTACTCCTATAAAATATGTTGATATCTATGTAGCTATGTATACACATAAATGTATATTGTTTAATTATTTAGAGACAGGTATTTAACATAATATACATATTTATTTTATATAGTTGTAATAAGTAACAAATTTTTTTTACTATAAAATAATTATACTTTTGAGAGTATCTTACATCTTCTACAAACAAAATGTATCATATATCTTGTATCAAGATACTTTTTATAGTATCTTTTCTAACCCTACGTGCAAATATATAAATTATAAGATACATCTATACCTATACTATAGCATAGTATTATGTTAATAAATTAATTTTATTATGTAGGTACCTATGTTATATTATTTCTTTATTAAATAAACATTATTAACCATAAATATAATTATTCATATAGTACCTATAAATAAATATATATATGTAGATGCATACAATAATATAATTATTATACATTTTATTTTTTCATATTTGTTTTTATATTAACTAAGGGAGGGGCAGACGAGTATATTAGATCAATTTTATTATATTATTGTAAGATCAAATTGAAAATGTAATAATATATCATATTTTAGATTGAAATGGAGAACATACTGAAAAAAGTGTTAACTGAATTGAACGTTTTAAATGTAACAGACAAGGAACCACCTATATTAAATCCATTGTCTGCAGAAATTTCAAATCGAAAATTTGGGCCTCAACAAAGTGATATTTTGAAAGTAAACAAAAAAGTTATTTTTATTTAATTTTAAATGTTTAACTAAAATGCCGTCATTGAGTGTGTGTGTGTGGGGTGGGGGGAGAAGGTGAAAATGTTAACTAACTCTTATTTATATTAACTTAAACTATGAGTAAAAAAAATAGATTTATTTATCCATCTTTGTAGCTGTATATTAATTATATATATATATATATATTGTCTGAGTAGCATTTGGTTGGTTCACTTGACCGAGAAGTGCATATGCCGTTTTTTGAATTTTATTTGAACAAATATAGTTCTCAGTTGATATATTTGACCAAACCCTGCATGGACTATTCTAAGGTTTAGCAACAAATAATCACTCGATAAATTATTTTGGTTCCTGGTCGTTTCATTTTATCTAAATCATATTTATGGATGGAATGCAAAACTGGTCCATAGGACATAGTAGGTCGTAGGTATATTTTATGTGTAATCTAATATAATTATAAAAGTAGAAAAATCTACAAAATTAAAATTTTTTAGCCAAAAGAGGAGAAAAACATAGTTTAGTTCTTTAACAATTTTTTTTTTTTTAATATATTATAGACCTTTAGGTATTATTCATTTTCAAATATACCATTCATAAATATAAGCTTCCAGATCAGTTTATTTATCTCTTGAAAATATTGACAAATTTAAATAATTATACACATAATAATATATAGATAGTGCATAATATATCATATATCAATATTATAAGTAATAGGTATTTAAATAACCAATATATAGGTAGATATGTATGTAAGTATAACATCAGATATTTATTATTATATTTTCATATCATTATTTTAAATATCTAATATAATAACAATTTCTTGGTTAAAATATCATGTAATTTGAACATTGATTACTTTTATAATTTAGAATATAGAATACAGATTTGATAATTTTCATATATTCAAGTGTTATTATATAGACTATAATAGTTAAATATAATTTAAAACTATCATTTAGAAGTACGAAGGTGTCCCAAAGGTTAAAGCGTAGGATTTAATTACTATAGGTATTAGGATAGGATAGTTGGTATATAAGTTCAAATCCGACTACTCACCAATTTTTTTGTTAAAGTTGAACTTTCTTGGAACTATCAACAAATGAACCTTAAAACCGTTAACACTCGACCTATGAACTTGGTTAACTAATGTTGAAAATCAGTATTCAAAATTCGCAACGTTTGGTGCATAGACCGGAAAGTGAACTGAGTGTTGAACCAGAGATTTATATAGGTTTTGAACTATTGTTGAACCAAAATTGCTACTCGAGTGGGTGTCTAATAAGTAGGATTTAGATGTTGATTACTTGCATCTTTTTTGGAACGTTTTGCGATAATGTTTTCCTAGATAGAAATATGTTTTTATGACGTAAAAATCTAAATAACTAATTTATATTTTGTATTTTTTAGCTTTATTCACTTTTTCAGTAATTTTTTAATAGTTTTAGGTCATTTTAAACATTTTTCACTAATCAAGAGAAAAATCACAAGTCCATTAATTTTTTATTATAATTTATAATTTATTATATTTATATAAATATATTTTTTTAATTTACAATTTATATTGACTATTACAAATTAACATTTGTATATATATATATTTTGGTTTAAATACTGTATATTACTCTGTAAAGATTTTAAAATAATTTTAATTATTTTTTTAAGGGTATTTTTTATGTTTTTAGATCATACATTTATTTTTTTTAAGCATTTTTATAAGTTTTTTAGGGTATCAATAACTAGGCCCTACTCATTGAAATTTTACTAAAAAAAACTTTATTAAAAGCCCTCAGAAAAATAATACTCTGTCATTATAAAAGTTAAAAATTTTACTATTTTTTATTTTTGTTATTTTTCAGGTTTTTTACTTTTCTTGAAAAACAACCTATTTTATTTTTTATTTTGTATGGCATATAACAAGGAATAGATATATAATATATAAATTGTTTAACTTAAATAGAATTATAAGTATTCAAACATCAAAAATATTAGAGATAGGAATTCTTAAAATATCTTGTCATAGATGTATTTCGAGGTTTATAATCCAGTTTATTGCTTCTGGAGTCACTGCGTGTAGTCTATCAAAACCTTGGTTGAATGTCTCATTTGGAATTCTATTACAATATGATTTATTGTTTGTTCACCTTTGCACAGACTTGAATTATCATTATCATGAAACTTCTATTTATGTAAGAGAACGTCATACCAACCATAGCCTGTTCATAGTCTGTTTAATGTACTACGAGTATATGCTACGAGGAAGATTCATCTCTAGGACTCCATTATTAGGGTCAAATATTAGTCCCATTTGATGTAGTAAAGCTATTCCATTCCTTTTGCCATTCCTCGGCATTATCAAATCCTACCCTTGTCAGTTTTTTAGTGCTCGCCTGGTCCACTCTTGAATTTCAATCACTGCTTGAATATTGAAGCAGCATCTGGTATAAAAATGAGCGTTTTAGATCTTCAGATTTCTTAATGGTTTTTATGAGTGCTTCTTTCCTTTGTTTGTGTAAGGGTTTAATATTTGTCAATACCGCTAACCATTGGAGTGGTGTAGATTTTACAGTTCTACTAATTATTCTCATTGTGTTGTTAAACTGCGTATCTACTTTCTCTACGTGTACTAAGTTAATCAGGGACTGAATCCTTTGCTGTTTAAGCTCATTGAATGTAGTGTGTGATCCAGTGTTGTACTTTTATTCCATCAAACTTTACTTTAAGTTTATCTTTAGCCTGTCTGTTGTTAAGATGGATGCGCACACTTCAGTCTTCGCTGAATTCGGGTTTAAATGCCATTTATGGAAATTGGTATTCATTAATTCTAGATCTTTGGTTAAGATTGCATTACCATCTTTTAGATCCTTACTTTGGTATGTGATTGCTATGTTATCTGCAAATTTGAACTTTATCTTTGGTATGTTGTGCATATAGGTTAGGTAATATTCCAACACAGAATATTTTTTTAAAAATTTTAATTATCAATATCGAATATTGAACCTACAGTTAATTATTTATTGACATTTAAAGTCTAAATTAGCTGAGTAATGCGGAGTCTTTGTTGGAATATCAAGTCAAAAATATAGGTTGCCATTTAAGAAATGTATAAAACCTAAAAAATAAATAAAAGATTCTAACTTTTTATAAAAAAAAAAAAAAAAAAAATGTATGTGACTTATCAACATATAGGTTTTTGAGTTTGTAATAAAAGGTAATTTGCTATAAATTAAAACTGAGGTAGATATAGCTACTGGAAATATATATAAGTAGGTCTGATTTCAACAAATCGCAATATAGGTTTTTAGTCTCACTTAACACAAGTTTATTCCAAAAGTTTTTGTGTTAAAACCTGGGATACGATACCTATCTTGTATATTATATGAATTCCAAATTTAACATTTTCATTTATTTAAAGAATATTTGTTTATTATATATTTGTATGTATAGGTAATAACACCACCTTTTGCAAATGATATGTTTCACTACGAACGCATGGAAACATATGGTGATAGTTTTCTTAAATTTGCCTGTTCATTGGTTCTATTTGATGCATTTGAGTTAGAAAATGAAGGAGTTCTTACTGAAATAAAAATGAAAATGGTTGGCAATCGAAACTTATTTTATACTGGCAAGAATTTAAATATTGGATCTTATGTATTGGTATTTAGAAAAATGTTTTTAATTAATTTTAATAAGATGTTTCAAATTTATGATTGAAAAAACAAAATCCATATAAATTAAAAATATTAAATATAAATTACAATTTAGGTAAATAGTTTCGAACCAACTTTGGATTGGATGCCTCCATGTTTTTCTGTTCCCCGAAAATTAAAAGAAATAATTGAAGAGGGTAATTTACAGTCGGATGTACTTCATCAGATCACAATTCCAAGAGTTGATAAAATTGCTGGTAAAATAATTAATTTTTATTGATTATTTATTTATTTTTTTTTAGTATTAGATGCAAATATGTATTAAAAAATATTAATAATAACATATTTATGCTTTTTTATAACTTCAGCTTATGTTATATTTTTAACATGCATGTTATTTTAGGAAAATTATCAGATGAAACTTGGGTTGAAATTGAAAATGAAATAATAAAGTTTAAGAAACTGTCAGAAATGCCAATGTCTTCTGGTAGTGATGAAAGCAATGAGCCACGAGTAGGCCATTCTCAGTCAGATTTATTTATAAACAAGCAATCAGTTTCAGATAAAATGATTGCTGATTGTATAGAATCATTAATTGGGACTTATGTATATGTGAGTGTGAATTATACTTGTATTATATTTGTAATTTTTTTTAATTCTAATTTTGTTTCTTTGTAGCATCGTGGAGTTGAAGTGGGTTTCAAGATTCTTCATGGACTTGGTATCATACCTAAAGAATTTATCGATACATATAAACCTAAACCCATAAAAACCATAAGCAATGAATTAAAATCTATTTTTAATTACTCGCATATTTTGCCTGGATATGAAATACTTGAACGACGAATTGGCTACTCATTTAAAAATAAGGAACTCTTAATTCAAGCTCTTACCCATCCAACATATCAGTTAGGTCTTTTTGAATGCTATCAAAGACTTGAATTTCTTGGTGATGCCATTCTAGGTTAGTTTAAAAACTATTTAATTTATATGATTGTTTAATAAATAATTTTTAATACGTGTTAACTTAAATGTGTTAATATTTTTAGAGATTCTCCACATAGGTATTGGATATCACAGGTGTAGATATTATAGGTGTATCATATTATATTTCAAAACTATTAATATTTTTTTAGCACTTTTTAAGCAAAAAATGTATGAGAGCTAGTAGGTACCTATAAATATTAATTTTTTTAGCTCTTCAAAGAAGATAATGAGAACCACTAAACAAGTTTGTGTGGGAATTCATGAGTTAAATTACAATAAAATAATTATATACAATTAAAAAAATATGTAAAGAAAGTTATTTTAAATACATGTAAATAATAAGATTGATAAGAGTAATTTAAAAATAGTTATGTGTCTGTATCATTTTTTTATTATGTTATCACAATATTTGTTAAGAATCGAGTTTACGCTTTATAACTACAATTTCTCTCTTTGTAATCGTAGAATCAAAATATATACAAAATATGAAAAATGAGAGTATTTACTGTGCTCGAGCGTAGAGTTTTTTTTTTATATATTTATTTGAAAATCTAAAATCCGGGATTGTAAATCAGAAAATTTTAAATTTACTTGAAAAAACAAAGAAAATATGTTTACTGCGCTATGGCATAGTAAATATTCTCGTTTTTCCTATTTTGTATACATTTTTACTTTGTAATTATTAAGAGAGAAGTGTAGAGCGTGTATGTATTTTAATACTGCTAAAATGGGTGTGTAGCATTCTTTTAAATATCTAATATAATATTTAAAAATATCATTTTCAAACCTATATTTATAAATCCTGATTTTAATCAGTGAATATGGTAATTATTGGTACTTATTGTAAATAATAGTTTAAAATTTAGATGGACAATAATTTTGCTTTTTTCAGTGGTTTTCATAGAAATGTAAAAACTTAACATTTAATATTTTTAAATATCTTGTAAATTGTAATCCATTTAAAATGCAACTTAATAATAGAAAATCAAAAAAAATCCTATAAATTCATATAAAAATCTTACAAAACATTGTATATGGATTGTTACTAACATGCCATATACTATTGAGAGGGTTTGAATTTAACGTTCAGTATTGAAATTTAACTAGCGATATTTGTTGTGTTACTAAGTTTCAAGCCCATTTTGCATTTGCTGATACAATTTCATACAAATGTAAGTTTTAATAATGAAATCCTGTTGTTTGAGATTAAAAGGCATGGTATATATTACATTTATTTTTCATAATTGTACACTTCTCTATGGAGTAGAAAAGCTTATAGTACCATATTTCCCTTCCCTCCCGTATACTACCAACTTATCTAGAGAGTTTCAGGTACCATGTGTGCTACATACCTTTTCCAGAACTTTGAAAAATTATGGTTTGCATTTTCAATAAATCATCCGTGATTTTTGTATTTAATAGAACCTATGCAAATTTGAAACATTATTATCATAAACAAACAAAAAGAAGTGTAATTTCATATACCTATTTAGATATTTATATATATAACTTAAAAATAGTACAATCAGTATCTAAAGGGTAAGCATACCTACCATATGAAACATTTAATAAATTAATTTTATTGATCCAAAAGTATTTTTTTAGATAACATCATTGAAAAATTCCCTCCATTTCAAATTCAGAAAAAGCTACATATCATCGGCCTAAATCGTAAACTTGTATGTCTAAACTTACAAATTTTTCAGGAAAATAAAAAAAATATTTGAATCAAAGTTTTTAGTAAAGGTATTAAAATACACATTGTGGGAAATGTTCAAATTGTTTACCCTACATTGATGCGTACGTAATACAATTTTAATTTTTTTAAATAACAGCCCCTATATTTAAGTAAAATATTTTTTATTTATTTTAGTGTACAATCCATGTCTTAAATCCAAAATAACAGCTGTTTCAAAATAAAAATCAATTTTAAAATTTAAAACTACTGTAATTCAGTTAATTTTGGTTTTAAATTAATTGTTATATCCAATTATGGTATCAAAAATTGACTGAGCAACACAAAATATTAATAGGTTGAATTTATAAAATTATTTTGATGTATTAACTTATAATTGACCTAGTTATTTTAGGGAGATACCTCTTTTTCATGTTCTTATTATAAATTAGAATTGCAACTTGTGACAATTTCTATTTATTCATTTTAACTTTTAAGGAAAATAAATTATGAAATTTAAAGATGTAGTTTTATAAGACAACGATATTCTGTAATTATTTTCAACCAATATTATAGTTTATATATAAAAATATTATAAAGTATATAATATTTCAGATTTCTTAATTACAACATATATTATTGAACACTGTAATAACAAAACTCCAGGAGAAATAACAGATATTAGATCGTCACTTGTAAATAACATAACATTTGCATCATTAAGTACTCGCATTGGATTGCATAGATTTATCTTAGCTAAATCTGTGCAATTAACTGAAGCAATTGATCGTTTTTATGAACATCAACAAAAAAATAATCATAAGATTGGCCAAGAAGTAAGATTTATTTTAGTATTATATAATTATTGATTACCTAATCATATTTTATTTTAGGTTTTATATCTCATAGAAGAAGGTAATTGCTATGCAGCAGAATCAATTGATGTACCAAAGGTATTGGGAGACTTATTTGAATCACTAATTGGTGCAATTTATATTGATTGTGACAGAGATTTAAATTTTGTTTGGTCAATATGCTATAGGTTTATGGAAAATGAAATCAGTAAGTTAAATTAAAAATATAATTAATAGAGTTAAAAAATATATACTTTTTCTATACTGTATATTGTCTTTTGACACATATTAACAAGTAGTTTCATTAATGTATCGTGTCACCATATAAGTTACAAATAATTCATTTAAATTAAAAATATTATATCATGAATTTTTCTCTATATGAGCTAATGTTTATTGTCTTGCAATTTGCAAATTTTCGAAAGGTCCATGTTTTTTTTAAACAATTTTTGTTTGTTAAGTTCGAAGACCAGCAAAAGTTTGAATGAACAACGCCTAGAATCGATTATATTTGAATAATCAAATCATCTTGAAAATGCATTTGTTTGAATCTCTTTTCATTTGAAACATCATTTATTGATTCGACAGTACACGGAGACTTCAAAATATTGAACCACATTTTTTTTAATTTACAATATTCTGAACACACAAAAATTTGAATAATCAATTTCTTGAATCGATGATATTTGAAAAAACATAGTTTGAAAATACATTCGTTTGAATTTTCTTTCGTTTGAAACTTTATCTCTTGATTCGACTTTTTACGGAAACTTCAAAAGTTTGGATTATTAAATTCTAGAACCGATTATAATTGAAAAAACAAATTTTGAAAATACATTTGTTTGAAACTTCATTTCTTGATTCAACTTTTTACGGAAACGACAAAAGTTTGATTAATCAATTTTTTGAATCGATCATATTTGATAATGCATTTGTTTGAATCTACTATTGTTTGAATCTACTTTTGTTTGAATTTACTTTTGTTTGAATCTACATTCGCTTGAATCTTTTTTTAATAATTTGAATTTTTACGGAAACAACAATTTGAATAATAAGTTTAATATAATGTTACTGTTTAAATATCTACATTAAGAGGACGCTACACGCTCATGTTTTAAGGGGTTGTGTACATATAGGCAAATTTTAAGAAATTTTTAGAAATATAAAAATACAATTTAAAAATATTTACATACAATTAAAAAATAATTTAAAATTTGTCCCGTATCTAATAATATATTTAAATATTTTTAAATTGTTGGATTTACATTTTTCTTAGAATTGAATAAAAATTGCCTATACAAAATCCCTTCAAATCGGGTATGTAGTATACATATACTATTATGGATTTTTTTAACTTTTTACTTATTTTTTAATATTCTTATCACAGTAAC
>JAIPRL010000578.1:0-128129 GCA_025469235.1 Pemphigus obesinymphae
ACCAATTGTATAGTTGTTTTCGATGGATACATAAATACTAATTATAGTATTAAAAGTGCAGAAAGGCGTCGACGACAAAACATAAATAAGTGTATGGATGTATATCTAAATGAGACCGTGGACGTGCTAACATCACAGGAAAAATTTTTATCGAATGACCAAAACAAAATTAGATTAATAGAGATATTGACCAAGAGATTTGTGAATTGTGGCATTGCCCAATCAGAAATTTTTGTATTATGCCATCACTCACAAAGGGCGCAGTATTGTGCCAGTACAGGCTACCCAGTGCTGGTCGACCTGTACAGGCATAGCACTGGCAAATATAATAATCAGTACTGCGCCAGTGCTGAAAAATAATACTGGAACCAAGCATTGGCGAAGTACCGGCAACGTACGGGCGCTATGCAAACTATGAGCAAAGGCAATAGCTCCTATACAGCTGTATCGCGAGAACTCACGCCAAGCGTTAGTACAGTAATGGCAAACTACGGGCCTCGTATACACGTATACACATGGAACACTTGAAGGGGCGGATCCAAGGACATAGTGAAAAATGGGGGAAATTTCTGTTTTGCTTATTTTTAATAAATTTTTCAAACTAAATCCCCCCCCCTACAAAAAAAATCATAATTTAATTTATACAATTTCGTATAGTATTAAAATTATTATAAAATAAATTCTTGTCCGATTTTTAAAATATTTTAAATATAATTAAAAATAATTAAAACAATATGTCTGACGTTGCATCGCCTAATTACGTTTGCAACATTCACTAAATTAAAAAAATTAAAAATTCTCGCGGGAGGGGGGAGGTGATATGTTCCTCCCCTGACTCCCCAATAGGCACCCATGGGTATAGGGACTTTAAGCAATACAGGGGGTAGCCAAAACCGCGAAGACCAGAGTCCACATCCCCTTGAGTTATTGGCAATCCAAAATTTTAGACTACCCAAAAAAAGTGACTTTTAGTATGTTATTTATTAGAGTGTAAAACACACTTTGCCAATGATTCGAGTACATTCTGACTATTATTGAACGCGGAGTGGTGATTCAAAAAAATGTCCCCTCCTTTACCATGCGAGTATGATATACACATGTTATAGCTAGTGTTTATATACTTCAATATCCTATACGATTTTCAATTAGACTTTATAGCTCGTTCGGTCCCTCATAGGTGTTTAGGTACGTAGGTAGGTGGTTCGATTCCTTGTCAGTGCAAAAAGTTTTCGTGGTATATAGTATATATACACATATGTGTCGAAATCAATTTTTGTCGATAAATATTTTTAATACTACATTAGCACTGGTAAACAGTACTGCACCCGTTGTGAATCAGTACTGCACCAACTATTATAAATAGTACTGCGCTTTTACTAAATGTCAGTACTGGCTCAGTACTGGAAGTCCAATACTGGAAAACCGTTATCACTCCAAACATATACCAGTACTCAGCCAGTACTGGTTGCCAGTAACGCGCCAGTATCAGTTAGTACTGGCGCGGTACTGCGCCTATTGTGAATTTCTGATTGGGTATCTCCAGAAAGCTATCATTTCCAAAATGATTTATTTCAAATTAATGGTTTTTTAAATTTTTCATTAAACAATTTAAAATATTTTTTTTTAGACTTTCAAAAATTCATATATTGGATACATATTCGATACATTCATAGATATTGCAGTGCTGTAAGTGCTGTGTGATATAAAATTTTGCTTTTGCTTTAGTGTCTAATTTGAAAATTAATGTTTAAATGAATACTTGATCTTATAGAGGAAGACATTTCCGGGTAAGAAAGTAGAACGTCTAACTCAAAAATTTTGAAAACCAAATATTTCAAGAACACAAACATCATCAAGGTATTAAATAGGTTATAATTATTCTAATGATAAATTTATATTTTATTTTTAATAAAATAGATCAATCTATATACGTTTAGATCCATGATTTGATAGATTAAGATACTCTATACACGATATATTCAACAAAAAAATCACATATAATTGTAAAATTCTATTAAACAATCTACAAGATTCAAAATTTAAGATAAAAAATTACTGCACATTTTGCACATTACATGTTACAACTTGGACTTGATAATATAGTCAGTGAAATTAGATTTAAAATAATAATTGATTAAATTATTCCAAAATATTTTTATTGGCTCTACTAGATTTGTCAGAAGTTCATAAAACTAATATTCATACAATATTGGGTTTTCTGATTTTGAGTACGGTACGATAAATGTTAAGGTTAATCGTTAGACAAATTTATCTACACCAAATATTGAATAAAATTATAATACTTATAGTATTAGTCAGTCACATCTGCGATAAATCATTAAGAATAACTTGACGTCGTCCATGAATAAAACAACTTTACATTTTATGACAAACATTTATTGTATACTATTAATTAAAGTATTTAAGATAATGGGCTATGGTTGGCTCCAGAAGGGACAATGAAGTTTCGATATATATGTATTTACCCGATCAATAACACAAACTAATGACGACGAGACTAATCGCTTGAAATTAAAAGGTTCTATCATGATATTTTGAATGTTATCGTTCAGGAGAGCATTTATCAGATTTTGTTTGCAATATTTTTATTCGGTATAATTATGTCTTTGTCATTTCCCGTATATTTCTCATTAATCAATTTAAAATTCACATACAAATTTTCAATGAAAAACTCGCATTGGAATTCCTCATTTTTATTAACTTACAGATATATGAGAAATACGATACAAAAAATCGAATGAGAGCTAAGAACATTATTTAGCTCTCTATATGCAACCCATTTTTGATATGTGCATTTTTACACGTCTTATGAGTTGTTTAAAAATCAATTTTTTTTTATTTATTAATTAGTGAATTGAATTGTGATTCCTGTTTTAATTCCAATTATATTTCAAATCAATAAGTGAACTGTATGGCGATTTCTGCATTAATTAAACTATATTTAAAAATAATAAACGAGTATACTCTAATTTATTTTATTTCACAATTAATTCCCATACTATTAAACTAAAATAATCAATATAACGAAAAACGGCTATATAATATTATTGGCTGGCATTTGTTATTTGTTTCATCTTTCTACGAACTTTCTCTTTCAAGTTTATAAAAATGATAAAACCGTATGTGCTTTTTGTAAAAATAAAATATCTTATTTAATCAAAAAAAAAAAGAGTGGTATTGATACAAGACTATTATTTAAAATATATTAAAATATTTTTAAAATATTGTTTGATTTAAATTTTTTTTTTAAATTTCATAAAAATGAGCTATATAAAACTGTGGCATCTTCTTAAAATGTGTGTCATAATAGTTTATAAAAATACTTTATTAAATTTAATTTTATTACGAGATATATGTTACTCATAATTCTATGGTTATGTGAGCAGTCAAGTAAATTTTCTATGCTCATACTATTATAGTAGTGATGGGCTGTATTATGAAATTATTTTTAGAATCAATATTCAGTGTCCACTACTATAACGTACGAGGGAGAATTGAGTTTTCTTTTAAAATTTTCGTGTTGTTAACGAACCCCGAGGTTCTAAAAAAAAAAAAAATTCAAAAAATTTGTAAAATATTACCACAGGAGTTTATACTTTTTAAAGTATGGCATTGGTGGCCATATCGAGTAAGCTACTTAAGAGATGATGTGTATATATTTGATTAACTGTTAATTATTTTCATACATTAAAAATTCAAGTACGAAATATGTACAAAAGTCATAAATATTAAATTTATTGTTGTCTAAATGTACGAATATAGTGGATTATCGAGATCATACACCGGATGATATTCCAGACGGAAAGAATTGAACTATTTCCTATAATTAGTAACGTGCGAATTCGGTCTCGGTCTTGGATATTTACTATTACCAAGATTTTACCGTTACGTGGCAAGACTGAAGTAAAAATTGTATGCAAGACAAGACTTGTAATGCAAGACACTTGCAAGTGTTGCTTTTATATAAAATAAAAATGAACGAATTAAATATATTATTTATTATCTATTTTTCTTGGTTTACATTATTCACAATTTCACACCGAATCCACAGATTTCTCGTAATGCAATTATAAATAGCCTATTTTTTTTATATTTTTGGAAAAGATTATCGTCTATGGAATTGTGTAAACCACGAACTACGATGGTATGGACTGGAAACGACGACGTGCAGAAAAATTGTCACGGTAAATATCAAGGCGGGAAATCTATGCGATTAAAACGCCGCCTAGTTTATAGTTTTGACAATATTATATTCACACGCAGACTACGTATGTGTGGTTATGGCGTATGTTCGCTAGGATCGCATGCATTCTTAATAATTTCACCGTAACAATATGTAATCGACCCCAAATAGTTGGGAGAGAAGGCGAAGGAGAAGAAGAAGAACAAAATGTAATCGCACCACTACTACCCGGCTTCCTTGCCGTTTCCAGCCCATACTATCTTAAATCGTGGTGTAAACTCCAGAATTCCCACTGTATTTTTCTCGAAAGTTTGGTGTTATCAAAAACCGTCAATTACACGGGTATCTACACGATTTTTTTTTTCTGATCAATATCGTCGACAGTCCCGTACAGTGATTTAATTATAAATAATGATGATTTAATTAGTTTAATTTGTTTTGACGTTGAAAACTCATTCAAAGAAGAGTCTAAACATATTTCTCATTTTATTATGATTATATTTCAATTACAATTCAATAATAATAATATTATATATATATATATATTATATATGTACATATATATTATATATGTAGCTAAAATAAATTCGTTTTTATTGTCTGCAAAAGCAGATATATTGTATTATATACGTACCATGGCAGTCCTGAACAATAAATGATGAATGAATCAGCAAAAAAAGGTCATAAACCTATTTTTTTTTATATCGTTTTCCTAACAGTACAAAGTACGTCCAGAATTGTCGGCAGTTTCGGTCCTAAACCCGTTTCTTTCGGTTCAGATGGGTCTTACTTAAACCAGTTTATTTCGGTTAAGATGGGTTCTGAATCAGTAAATTAAAAAAAATCTTGCAGGCTAATATATTGTTTTTATTGTATTCTTCAATCCAATTATTGAACTACTTTCCCGGACCGTGTTTTTATTTATGTTGTAAATTTTGCAACAATTCTTAATTCCGGTAACTGGATTCGAACCTCTGTCTACAGATTAATTAAAAATGTTTAAACTCACCCTAACTGAACGATCTACACTCCAGTGTTACAAACGTAATCGAAATTGTAGGTACATAAATGCTCGAATAATGATATACGATTACAGAAACAGCTAAAGAGAGGAAACTTTTTAAATTCGACGCAGCGCATTCAATAACATCCATAACCGTCTCGAACCGGTGGAAAAACGTGTTTGACACTAAGGTATATAATATATTAAAAGTCTCATTTTTGGGTAGTTTAAAATTGAATTTTTCATTACTCATAACTGAAGGGGAAATGGACCTAGTGCCTCGCGGTTACCTCTATTTTGCTTAAAGCCCTTGTACATAGGTGCTTATTAGAGGGTCAAAGGAAGGACATTGCCCACTCTGGAGAATATCAAAAAATGACTTTCAGTATGTTATGTATCGGAACGTATAACACACTTTGATATTAGTCCGAGTTCGATCCTATGGATACTCATGCTCCTATCTTCTTTCCACAGCCAGTTTCGCTAAAAAAGTCGATTATAAGTAGATATAATCAATTTGTCATTTTTCAGCTCATAATATGTAGCTCCCGGGACCTGCCTTTTATGTTCTGAATAATAATAAGTTGATTAGACTATTTTGGGAAGTTTACAGAATGGTCTAGATAGTGCCCAGCAGCAACCATTTGCCATAATCGAAACGGGAGCTTAACGGATGGCGCTTAGACCGTTCTGTGCATTTAGGATTTATTCCAATTTTTTTGTGAATGAAGGGGGTACAATAACCCCCATTGCTGTCCCTATATTCGTCATTGTATACGTATAAATTAATTATTTATTCTTATTTATAAATTTGGTTAAAAAAAAGCAAGACTGCAAGAATTTGTAAGACCAAGGCCAAGACTGAGTTAACAAGACCAAGACATTTTTTTTTATGCACAGATTTATTCAACAAGGCCAATACCAAGGTTAAGTCAATACGACCAATAGGTACCATGGTCTTAGGCTTGGTCTTGCTTTGTTCATCACTACCTATAATTCCCGTTTTTTACCTAATTAATATTTAGCACTTTAATACTTCCCTATAAGCTATAAGAATACAGAATACATGTGTGCAAAACTGGATGCAGAAAAGGATAATAGCACGAGTGCCCATAGATTAAATACCACGGGGATGGTTAGGAACTTGAATAAATTATATAAGATTTAAAATTAATACAAAATATAAGAGATGAGAATAGTTAGTGTGCTCAAGCTTAGAGTTTTATTTCAATATATTTATTTGAAAACCTTATTGAAATTAATTATAAAAATAGTTTAAAAAAAATCGCAAAATCTCTTATATGTTCTTTAAAATTTCGGCCACTTGTGTTTTCCTGATACCAAATTTTTTTTTGTGAGTTTACGAGTAGATAAGCCTCTAGAAGTTTCTACACCGAATAATTTCCATTCTTTCTTTTAAATTAAACAACTTCCGTAGTATTGGAAGTGCTATTGCAAAAAATGAAAAAAAAAAAACAGAATTGTTTTTGAGTACGTTGCGATCAGACACTGTATAAACACACAAGTGCACACACGACATATACGTAATGACATTAATTTCTTATTAGAATAATATATATTTTGTATAAAAATTACTACTTAACTAACATTTACAAATTATTTTTATTTTGTTTTTAATGTGTACGAGTTCAAACTTTGTTATCCGTTATCAAGTAAATAATATTGTCCGCCTCCGTTATAGAAAGAGTCCGTTTAGACAGGTCGAAATGTGTTGAAATATCTATCTTTTTGCCGGGACATAATCATTTCGTCAGTTTTTAAAGGTGCCAATATGCACGCATATTCAAAAATTGAAATAAATAAAATAAATCTAATTAAATATATAATTTGTAATAAAATATATAATATTGTATAATCACTTATCATAGTAGTATATATGTCATATGATTATATATAATATATATATATATATATATATGATTTATTTATCTATTCGTCATATACCAATACATGCTATAACTATAAAACTGCAGTTAATTAAAAAAAAAAAAAAAAAAAATACCACAAAGTAACTTTTAGACACTAGTATATTTTATATTAGTCCTAAGCCTAGAGATGTGTGAAGGAAAGTTAATTAGTAAAAATAATATGGATTTTTGAAAATTATAAATAGTTATGCATGATTTTCTTTTTTGATTTTAGTTTTTATTTTATAAAATATTTAGTGCCAAGTATGTATTTAACTATAATCATGTCACAATAGTTTTAAGTAACCGATCGACATAAAATTGTTTACACATCTTCCTCATTTTTCGGGGTAGGTTATACCAGGTATAATACTAGGTACTAGGTCCTAAATTATTATTATGATCGCAAGTGATCCGATACGTAGGTAAAAAAAAAGTAGTGTGACCGCAAGGGCTATTACTCGTTTCCACACATTTACCTTATTCACGACTCGTTTGCACAAAAAAAATACAATTCGATTGCGCACACAGATTTGAACTACCTATGACGAAATACCTTAAGAAGAGAACTTGTTTGCGCAAATATGTACAACTCGATGGCGCACGCAGATTTTAGGTAAATACCTGCGGTTAGGTTTAGGTTATCCATTAACCTATCTATTTTTTTAAATTTAAAGTAATATAATTAGTTATTGCTCATTAAAACAAAATATACTTTTAAAACAATTTTTATTAACATATAATTTTAAATTTCGCTTCATATTCTATATTTTTTTAGTTCAAACTTAATCACTTAATCACTTGATCAAGTGTTAAAATAATGTATGTGATTTTTGACGTTGTTTGGTTTTACGTACACATTTTTTCTACATTTAACAGTACCTCTAAAAAACATTTTTTTATTAGTATATCTAAAATTCACATTGCCACTTTTTAAAATTTGGAATTCACTAAATTATGATTAATAATTATCGATGCTAAATCATGGTTTTCCTCACTGCGTTTCAAAAATATATATTAAAAATTTCGATATTCAAGAAAATACATATTTGTATATACTAATAACTGTTTACTGGTTAACGACCAACGATTTAACACAGACACCAACGTATGAAATCGTAAGCTTATCGAATAAAATCTAAAATGATTTTATCTATATAAACAATTATATTTATTATAAGATAAACATTGTTGTATACGATTTCATTTCTAGTGTAATCTATACGATAATTTATTTATGTATTAGGCAGGTCAAAATATACCTATATAGGTATAGCTTGTAGATCAAAATTTAAAAATATATTTTCGTTGTGTGCGAACGAGTCGTAGACTTATAGGTAAAAATTAAAAATTTGCGAAAACAAGTGTTACCGGACCGTAAATGGCATCAAAAAGCTCGTGGCAGCAAATGTACCGATTGCATTGGTCCAAGTAGCCTGCCAGTTTTAAAATGTACCGATTTTTTTTTTTAACCAACTAGTTTGGGTTCAATAGGACTGGGATAGGATAGAGAAATTAAATTGACTCTCAAATTCAAGTAGTCGATATTTTACTCTTATAAATACCTACCTTTGAGTTGGCTCCCAACAATTTACTATTGAATAGTATTCGTAGACTATAAACAGTTTTGAATATTCGGCGAGTACACAAGTCAGAGTACTGTAATGCCCTTGTTAAATAATATTTTTTTATGGTTTTGGGAGCCCATTAAATCATATATATATATTTCGGCAGCCAGTTCAAGGGTTGATTTTACGTTTACCCAAATTTGGGAGCCAATTAAACGGTCACCTGCTAGGAACTAGACCATATATATAGCAGCTAGGGCTACGTCACTGCTTATGTTTCTGTGTAAAGTAAATGGGTGACCTTGGATGTTAAAAATAACAGCTGTTGACACATTTTTATAATATATATTATATACTGTAATTATTTTGATCAGTGATTTGAAGATTCTTATATTAATAAATGTATATATATATATATAGCGGAATTAACGTTACTGTAACTTCATGGCCGGTCCTCAGTTTTTTGTAAACAAACTGTTTAACCTTTTTACTATTACCTTAAGTGACATTTTTTTTAATGTCTTGTGGTATATATGTATAAACTATTATGAAGATCGCATTTCGTTCTTAATAGATGGTCCATGCGACAGTCCGAAAACATGCATCAAACGCTTATATACTTAATCCTGCCATTGTCTTTCTAAATCAGTTAAAGCGTAAATCAACTTAATCAAATTATGGTCGAAAATTCCTAATAGGCATGCGGCAAAATTTTGATTTTCATGTACCTATAAATAATAAAACATAAAAATAAAATATTTCAACGTTTGTAGATCTAGTAGTGTATTGTTATTTTATTAATTATGCATTATTTTAATTACGATTATTAATTTAATTGATATTAAATACGATTATGCTATGAAAATATACACGTTAATTTAATTATTTATTTTCCGATGAATTTTTGAAAAAAAAAATTTCGTCTCACACGCGTACACATCTCCATTATTCGATTGAAATGAACCACTGTACGTGATTGATTATTTCATTAACTTTACTACGATTTGTCAAATAAAGCGATATTGTTTGAAAAAATAACTGACAGTTTTTTACGCGTTACTATTAATAAAGCGTATATCTATTGATCAAGACTTAACTGGATTCCCTAGTTTTTACAATACATAGAAAATGTAAAACAATAATGCGTTAACTGCATAGATATTTCTATTTATATATTTTATGCTATTGCTTTGTTAGAAAAATACTATCCTCTTATACAAACATTTTGTTAAACAAATCGTTTTTTATTTTATATATATTGTTGTTTTAACGTAGTACATTTTACGAATCTGTATTTTTATTGGAACAATAATATACGGAATGTGTTATTAAGGAAGACGCCACACCCGAATTTGGTCTTTCCGTCTTTCTCGTGAACAATATAGGGAAAGTTATATGCGTCGCAGAATTTCAATTGTGGCGTTTTAATTAAATGTAGAGTTTAAATATTTACTAATAAATTTAATGAGAGAAATTTTTCGAGTGAACCTCGTGGTTATTTGGTAGAATGTAGTTTAAAAAATAAGGTTTGTCGTTTTTTTTTAACTTTTTTTTTTTACTTCGTTGTCAGCCAATATTTTACGAAATTGCTGTATAGTAATAGATGTTATAGATTTTAATCGAAATTTAGGTTTTGGGTAGTGGAATTTTGTTATTTTGAATATATTATATAAATTAAGTGTACTAAAGAACATTTAGTAAACTGTGAGATATGCCAATGGCATTGTAGTATCTGGTTATTTAACGAAGTAAATAATATGTGGCCTGAGATGAATTTTTGTTAGTAAATGATGACCTTTTTATTTTTTTAAATATTATAAAAACTATGATAAAAAAGAATTTAATTAATTGATATCCAAACTGAGTTAAAAAAAAAAATCAATGTAAAGATGAAAACGAGTATTTATCAAATTTAAAATTTAATTAAAGTTTTGTTTTAAACAAAGTACTATTTTTGATTGATTATAAAAATAAAATAAATCCAAATTTTATTGACCAAAATGAAAAAAAGTGTAAAATTTCAAAATAATGTGACGTGTTATATAAGACCAGCGTTCACTAAATTAACATGACACGTGATATGATGAGTGATATGACATGTCATTTTATTCAAATATAAAATGTTAACCTGAGTGATATTTTAAGGGACATGATTTTTTCTTAAAAACTGTTGTAGAAAATGTTCAGTATTTATCACCTATTTTTATCAATATTATATTCCTCAAAACTTTGTAAGTAAACGAAGATATATTAGAGGCAATAAATGTAATTATATCTTAAATACCAATGCAAAAACTTTTTACCAAAAATATTATACTCTATTAATTTATAATATGATAATACTCGATAACTAAAAAAGTTAACCGTCGTCTAACACCAAATTCTGTTGTGAATAAAAAACTGATTACATCATGCTATCATATTGTAGTTTGTTGACGTGGGTTTTCCGTTATTACCACTTGTCATGCCAAACATATATTATATTATATATTATACACATATAACTATTCGTTTATCGGTTAACACAGATTTTTTTTAAAAAATAAAACCGACAATTTTCATAAAATATCTATACCGATCATATTAAAATCACAGAACATACATTAAATATATATATATATAGCTTTGAATAGCTGAATAGAATATTATCAATTTTATATGTCAATTATGATAAGTATTATTGCATATTTTTCCTATAGTACGAATTGTGATTAGTTTGATTATAAAGAAAAGAACCAAGTACGTGTTATTCATTTAATCCATGATGACGAGTAAATGACACGTAAAAAAAGTAGAATACACTCCACTTTATTGTCACTAGCAAAATTTCGGAAATGACACAGAAGTGAAACGTGATCTGACATTTCAGTTTGCTGGATGGATCTGCGTAATATTCTGTATCTATATTTAAAAAGTTACCCGTATGATTTATTAATCGCAAATCACTCGGCATATCACTTGTCATATTATCACGTGTCGTGTTACTTTGGTGGACGCTCTTTACTTAACGAGTACAATATTTGTTTATAAATCTTAACATCAATCATCATCAAAATCATCAATATTGAGTTTAAATAAAGGATACATAATTACATTTAAAACGCAGTAATATATAGATATCACAATCCATTTATTGTAACTTCGGATTTTAAAATAATTTTACGATTTGATGAAAGAAACTGGATTTAAAAACACAACATTTACTATATGCTTTTGAATAACATAGTGTAGTTCTAAATGCTAATTTTTTTTTATCTCTTTAAATTTATCAAACGTACTCGTGTATTCTCTCTTCCATGTCATCCAGTTATATACATATACATATGCATTAATTATATATACTCATAATTTATACTATTTGCATACACGTTTGCTTAATTATTATCTATAATTTATGATCAAGGAAAATGTTTTATGTATACGCCCTTCAAAGTTTCATTAAAATTTAAAAGTAATCTATATCAATGGAATTTACGAGTATATATAAATAATATGTTATGTTTCAATATTAAATTTAGTCAGCTAAGAAATATGCTATAACTCTTAAAATTTGGATTAAACTGATATCAATAATGCTTATGTTACGTATGTATTATTAATATATTTGGTTAATTTTTTTTTTAAAAATCATTGAAAATGTAATCTTATAATATATAATTAAGCTTCACATTGTCCAGAATGGATTATTTTAATGTTCAAAGTAAATACGGAATTAAAATGTTATAATGTCTATAGATATTGTGTAAAAAAAAAATCGTATAAACCTTTCCGAATATGGTTTAATAGGTATATAAAATGGTGCATAACTAATCATTGCGGAGGGAGTCCGAATATACCATCACGGTTAACTCAAGCCTGTCATAGAAAGCGATTAATTGAGGTTGCGTTACTGCGTCAGGTTTGACAGCTGGTGTAAAAATTGTCAAAAGAGTGTGAAGAATCGAAAACAAAATGTAGGCGAGTTGCCCCATCTCGGATGTGCTTAGGGAGGACAAGTGAGAGGAAATATCGTAGTTGGGAATCAGTCATCATATATGTGGGCATACATACGGCCGTGATGTCAACAGTATAGTATGTAAAACACTAAAGTATTTTGTGGTAGATTCACGGCTGAGTACGGTATAAAGTGATATTAGGTTCGTGGAATGTAGGAACTTTGAAACAGATAGTAGACATTTCGAGGACGAGGAATGTGAATATTTGTTGTGGGCTAGAAAAAAATTAGAAAGGGGAGAAAGCAAGGGAAATTGGCCCGTGTTACAAAAAATCATGTATATACTCAGGAAAGACGAATTCAAGGAATCGTGTAGGGCGTATAGAATGGAATGAATGGAAGGAAAAATGTTAGAATAACTATGGTGAATTTAGTGTTAGAGGATAAGGTATATTGAATACATTTAGGGTTTACACTACTATCGGTGCATTTTGAATCGCCTTCCACGTTTAAAGAGTATATTGATGCGAATGAAGTTATTACACCTATTACGAAGTTATTGAACATTAAATTCTCGACTGAGTGTATTGAGTTTTTAATTATTTTAAGACTACACATGAATATAGATAGAATTATAATTGTTAAAACTACTTTTGTTTTGACACTGCACGTCATATTACATTTACTATATTGACTTATTATAGTAGATAAGTATACATATAAAATATTGTAATTCTTACCATAAGTTAATATTTGGCTGTCGTACATCGAACAGTTTAATTGAATAGTAGGATCTATAATATGTGTAGGTACTCAGTATAAATGTACTATACGCAATTCAAATCAATGAAAATAAAATGAGAATAAATAATAAAAGTTATCGCAATAAATAATAAAAGATATAAAGATTATGTACGTCCGGACTATCCGGATAACTCCCTTCATAACTGAGGTATTTTGCGTTTTTACCATAATGTACGATGCAAAACTTTCATTTTCCATGCTTCGGACCCTGAAAGAAACTCGAATCGGGCGATCGGAAAACAGCAAAATCACTGGCCAACAGCCGAATACTTGAATGAACGCAAAGGGAAATAATACGTATACCGACGCCAGAACGGAAAACGATCCTGGGAATAAATAATAAAATATGTCCTAAATGTGATAAAAAAAAAAAAAAAACTGTTAAAAAGTGTTAGCATTTTACATACATTTAATTTTAATTAATAGTTTTAAAATGATTAGATAATTCAAATAAATTAATAAACGTTGGTTCGTATAATGTGTGGTTTATACAAGGTTATAATAAAACAATTCAGTTTTATACTCTTTTATGATTAGATTATGGAGAAAACTTGGGTATTTTTTACGAACAATAGAGATTATTTTCTAAACACTATTATTAGATTGAAATTTATAAAATGTATAGTTTTCGTTTCAAAGACCTGAAAATGTAATTTAAACAAACTTAATCATATTATATAAACCGTTATAATCACATTCTATATAATAATGAAAAATTTGGGCTAAAGAAATATTCATTATGGTTAAATATTATGACGATAATCCATTCGAACTCTATTGCTCAACGACAGGCAAAAATCTCTGGTACTTTGACAATCCGATTGAATTTCGTTGCAATAGTACTATACAATTTCAGTTTTTTAACCCATAATTTATCATTAATTACCTATTTATTAATACATTTTAATATATCATCAATGCCTCATTCAAAATAACACTAGAAACCAAACCCTTTTTTACATTACCACATATTCTACTTCTTATAACCATAATCACTCATTGCACAGTATGCGCAGAGTAGCATTTCCACAACGACCCCCTTTATTCATACCTCTCACGTTCATTTTACAATGTACTTTTGTTTTAATACACTATTTTTATATGAACATTATGTTTACTATAGGTAGTACTTTTGTTTCATTAACACTTAATTCTAATTCTTATTACATATAATTAATTAAGTTTTTATTTTTATTAATTGTTATAATATATCTATCATTTATTTTAAACTTTAAAATAATAGGTAAAGAAAATACCTCATCCGCTAATTTGTAATTACCAATTGGCGTTTACACTAATACATAACGTAAATAAATTACCTATATTTATCCTAATAGTATAGACAAAATATTTAGTAAATAACCAAACTGACAATTACGACACCCTCCCTCACTCAAAATCTTTTTTTGATTTTGGAGAACAATTTGAGATCTCCAATATATTCTGCCAGTCAAAATTACAGTGATAATTGTACATATTTATAGTTATAATTTCTATTTACATCCCTTAAATCTGTGGTAGCTCGTGGGCTTTAAAAGTGGTCGGGCGATTTAAAATTATTCATTTTTTAAAAGCATAGAATACAATATAATAATTATGTACTAATTTAAAAAGTATTGATCAAATCAAAATGAATACCATATAGAAAAACAAAAATATAAATATAAAAATTATACTACAATCTATTTCAACCGATCTATTATACCGACATATATTTTTAATACTGCGATTACCTCGTAGTGTTTTCTTAACAACGAAAAACGATTTTTACTTTCGATAATAATATTTTGAAAATGCATTACAATGTAATAAATAAATAATTGTTAATATTTAAATGAATAAATTTCTAACTTGTTAGTAAGTACGATTTTAGAGGAGAGGGCGATCGCCCCGTCATCCCTACACACGAGTTGCCATTGCCTTTATACATGCATTGTTATTATACTAAATTGATGACGTAGTGCGATATATAATATTCTCGAGCCGATTGATGTGTTAAATTTCGGTGTGCAGTGGGAAACTTTAATTACAAAAAAAAAAAATAAATAAATAAATAAAAAATGATAGGACCAAGTGTATTTTCGTCGAAAAATTGTTTGGAGAAAAATGAGAATAAACATCATTACAAAAACCAATAGTCGCTATATGGTTCTCGAAAACACTCGGCACGATACCCGTAGGCCGCATAACCGGGCATGACCCGTTTGCACCAAAAAAAAAAAAAAAAATAGGTCGCCTACTTCCGTAGCCCATTTGCGCCAAACGTTAAAATCTCAAAATACCCATTTGCGTCAAAGACAAAAAGGTCACTTACTTCCGCTGCGCATTTGCGCCAAATATACCTGATCAAATTTTTCCCAGACGAATATATTATAAGCTAAATTAAATATAATTTAAATTTTCAATGAACGATAAATTGCCTATATATATATATATATATATTACCTATGCTGGTAATTAATACATTTTGAAATACGATTTTATCAGCCATAATAACCAGAGTTTAGGTGAGATTGAAAATCCCAAGTTTAGAAACGATTTTGTCTCATCGTTTTGAACGTGTATCAATGTATTAACGTGTTATTCTGCAATTTGCAATTTTTACGTAAATACTGTGGAATTCATCACAAGCAAAAAACCAAAAAAAATGCTCGTAAAATATGTATTAGCATACACTACGGAGATGTTATAAAAAAAAATTGCACGGCGAAAGTTCATGTTGTAGATGGCAAAAATACAGAAATACAAGGTATATATGATTAATAATATTATGTTGTTTTACTTATTTGGGATTTTTGTAAATATTTTTTGTAAGTAACGAATATAATACAGCCCCTATTTTAAATATAGGCAATTTATCGTACATTGAAAATTTAAATTACATTAAATTTAGTTTGTATATTCGTATGGGAAAAATGTGATCGGGTAGATTTGGCGTAAACGGGCAACGACGGAAGTAATAGTGACCTTTTTGTCTTTTCAATGTCTTTTCAAATGCCTTTGCAATTCCCGTATAACCGAACCGAATCCGGTCTTTGTATCAATATTGTATGTTACTCTTGCACACAAATCAAAGGGCATCGTCATTTAAAGTACGCCAGATTTATTTATAGTCCGACGACGACGAATAATCGTAGTACCCATTGACCATAGTCCATATTATAATGACGTAGATAATACGAACATATCTCGCCAAACCGAACGGAACACTTAACTCGGTGCAGACGCTCATTTTGGAATTTTAAACGGGCTCGGGTGGTACATGTGTATATAATTGAAGTATATTATATGAAGTCTTGGCGGAGTTCTTTCGGCAAGTTACCTCAGATATTTCAGTACAAAGGCGGGTCGATCTCGTGGAAGATACGATGAATGACGATAAAAGTGATAAAAGCACCATACTTGGGGTCTATTCTCAAAAACGGACGACCAAACGTATACCTACGTAATAATTCGTACGCGAAAAATTCGTTATCTTTGCTCGTCAACATTTATTATCTTGTATATTCTTGAACAGCATACGAACAATGCATGCAAATGAATCGTACGTAAAAAAGAATATAGTACAAAAGCAATAAGTCACACTGTACATTTATCAAGTTGGTATGACCCACTTGCAAAAAATCTCAGCGCTGTCAAAATCTATTAAATTCATCGAAATTGTACAATAAATTACCTATCAAATAAAGTTCACTAACTAACACTTTGCTAAGTCTGAATTTTTTAATAAATTGATGATCAGGCATATATGAAGGTAGAAATAATAAAAATGAATGCATATTTTGAAGAAAAAAAAATTTAAATGCAAGTTATTTTTTTTCTTTGTATATTATAATAATGGCTGTACTTATATAATATAATTGGACATTTCATATGTCTAATTAAAATATTTAGATATTATAATTATTAAATGACAAAAAATTATAAATCGTAGTTATTGTTAAATCAAATAGGTACGTCTTATCATTTAAACAGTATCTTTTAGGTACCTATACCTATATTATTTTTGTTATAAATTATGAAATTTTTTTATATAGGTAGAATACATATTTAAATTTTAAATTAATCATAATTTAATGAGATGGAAAATGTCTTAAAGCAGTTGAAAGTGATGAATTATTTCATTAATTTAGACTTAAAAGTCTGATAAAATTAAGGTTACCTAGGTACTTAGAATTTTAAGACATTTCTGGAGACAACCTATGTTTATTTTTAAGCCCATACAGCTGGAGCATGCTCACGGGAAGGATGAGAGTATTTTATTTGTGGTCAAATTTACACAAATAACCATTTTTTTTAGATAGCGATTTCTCAATTTTTGGGAAAATATTGCCCCCTATTTGAAAATACTGAGTAGGCCACTGTCATATACAGTTATTACATATTATGACAAAATACGAATCTTATGTTTATTCAATTTGTAATTATATGTATTAAATAAAAATAATAACTGTAATATGACAAAAATTAAAAAAATTAAATAAAATCAAAAATTGTAAAAGTTAAAGCGATACCTTCAATACTGATTTTTTGCAAACAAAGCAAAAAGTAAGTATGATAAATTATCTAAATAAAATATAAATAGTATTCAATAAAATAACCTTCAAGAGGATTTTGGGCTGTATAAAATTGACGGGGATGACTTTCTACAGCTTCTAACACTGCCAATTCTATTTCCCGTAAAGCCATAAGTTGTTTAAATTCTTCCATCGTTTTATTAAGTGTACCTAATAATATATACTTACTCGCGCATTTGAAAATGTTAAGAAACTAAGTATAAGTACGTACGTATTTATACCAAAATAAAATTATTTCTATGATAACTACAAATATTCACGTGAACGTAATATTCGATAATAATTCAAGAATACGCTTTTTTTAATATAATACGTAAAAATGGCGGTTTACGTACGCTTTGGTCGTATACGTTTCTTACGTTATTTTTGAGAATAGATTAGAATTTAGTGAGTGTTGAGCGGTGAATGTGAAAACAGATAACACGCCGAGTGATAATGAAAAGAGTATACGAACGAAAACGTGTAGAGTGTGACCAGGACGAGGAAAAAAAATAATGTAAGACGTTGTTTAGGCGGAAATTGACGGAAGGGCGGATTTTGACACATTACGAGGTAAGAGCAGAGAACTGAGCATTAATCCGAGTAATGTAGGAGAGGGACGTGGAAGACAATAAATGGTTATATGAATTCTTACAAATGAGAATGCTATGTAGACTGCTGGTGTGAATTTGAAACTTTGAACGTTTGTGATCAACCCTAAGTAGTTGGAAAACAAAATAATGGCACACGAGTAGGAGTTAGAGAATAGTCATATTTTAGAACCATACTCGATGCTTATATAAATAATATATGTATAATGTTTAGTGTAGACAAATTTCATAATGTAGTCAATGGGAGTTATTCGTTTACAAAATATCAGGTAATCGAAAAGTTGTCTTGCAATATGCATTAAATTTGACACAAAATAGGAAAAAATTTATACGTATTCTCCAAAATTTAAATTCTCATATTGTAAATTAAACGGAAATTATAAGATACTGTAAGCTATAAATATATTAATATTGATATTATTGTAATTAGAAAAAAAAATAATAGTGACATAATATTTAAAAGATAAAAATATAATAATTTTTTTTCATTTTAATCTAATATACGAGTATTAGGTAGGTATAGGAAATGAATAACTTAAAAAATATCAAGAAAAATTATATCAAAGCATAATAGAGACATTATGAAAGAGTAAATCTAATATAACGATTTATGGAAGAATTTTTAATTAATATAATACACGTATTAAACATTAAATATTATGTATTCGCAATTTTTTCAATATTATTTTGAAAAATGCAATTTGATTATACATCATAACTCTTTCATACCATAGTTTACGATTTTTATCTTATAATAATATGGATTCGAAAAGCAATCCATTTATAAATACAATTGTTGCATTACGTGTTTATTTATAGTTAAAATTTTAAGTATTGAAAAAAACCGGATAAGAATTTTTCATTCCTTTTTTTTTTGCTAACATATTTCAATCAGAATAAATTATAAAAAATTTTTTTTGAATTTTGAATAATGTTTCAATAATTATAAAATACTATAAGCCTGCGAAATTTATAATGTAGATTGTCGGCAATCATGTTATAATTTGACTACACAAAATGTGCAAAAATATGTAAATAAATATAAATAAAAAAAAAAAAAGTTTTGCATTTATTCACAAATAGCTATATCATTATAATGGGTCTTCGATATAACGAAAAGAACGTGTTAAATTGAATTTCCAAAATATCACGTTCTATCCAGGTAGTAAATTCATGTTCATCGTTAAAACTTTATATATTATGTTAACAAATTGTATTCGTTTTTATGCTGAAAAATCAAAAGTTGTACGATTATTGACTATATTGAGTCAATTCGTTCGTCATTGAAACATAATTTTTTTATTGTTGATATTTGGAATACATCCATAGTGTAGATTCGAATACGTCTAATAGAGATGTGATTCTTAGATGTGGAGCAATAATAAATTAATTGTTGCACTAACGATTGACCTTAGCCCCCAAAAATATTAAATATTTGTTTTTTTTTTAACGATAGTTTAAAATTATTATAGATGTAGTATGAAAAAAGTCGTACAGATACAGATAGTCGAAATCATAGTCCATCACATTTTTCAAAAAACTATAATACTATATCAGGATATGAAGTTTACAGTATTATTTGCCATTAAAATAAAATATACTTTTTTATACATATTTTTTTACATATACCTATATAAAAAAAAAACCGTTAAAATTTGATTTTCTTTTTTTTTTGTAAAATTAATGTAAGTACTAACAGTTGTAATTATTTAAATAATTGAAATGAATCCCGTGTACGAAACTCGGCCCGAGGAAACTGATGTTGTGCGATAAAAAATGCACCCTGTATATACTCGTATAAAATGTAAACTTGTCTGCAATGGACACGCTACGCCGTGATTTCGTTCTGCTGTTTCGTCGGACTACAGAACCGTCATGACCGCAATCTGATATTATAATAATATGCACTCCGAAAAAACTCCTTGCCATTAAATTACATGACCCCGACTTGTATTGTGTATTACGTGTTTTTTTTATTTCGAAAACAATAACATAAAAAAATTTTATTAACATAACAACCGTATAATACACGTAAGTATGGCCTACATCGCTGGTTGTCGGCAACGTGATAAATTAATCGACCTTTGGCCATTATAAACGATGTTTTTTTGTAACGCGAATCACATTTAGAGGAAAAAAAATAAAATACATTTGCCACAAAATTTGAACAATAATGAGTTTTGACATATCTACACGAATATAATATAATAATGGTTTAGGTTAAAATTTAATAATTTAAAACAAAGTAAAAAAAAAAAAAAAAAACCAATGCGTATATAAATTATAACGTAACGTTTTCGCGTTATTTTCATAACATATAGCTGTATATTCTACAGACGGGAAATAAAGCATATCGTTTCTAAATTACACGAAATTGTCCGTGAAAAGAAACTGAATTATGCGTAGGTATTTTGTTTGTATTCATTTTCTATACATATATACACGATTGTTCTTGTATGGCTTTGAAGTGTCGTTCATTCTAATTTTTCTGGAAATACTAAAATAAATAAATAAGAAAAAAATCCATTATTCCAACATTTGCCAATTCAAGTCGAATCGATACTAACATCAAATAATAATGAATGGAAATATTGTTCTAAATTTTAATTGGTTCTCATCGATTGCAGGTTTGCAATTTCGTTGATTTTTGAACAACTATGTTTTGATAAATGACGACTATATAAATTATACAATATACAGTCGTAATATATTTAGTTATTATAGTAAATTTACATAATATACGATTACATCAAAATAATATAAGTTGTCAAGTTGTGTATGCACGATTATTGACGTTTAATCAAAATATTAAAAAAAAAATAATAATTTCGCAATAACCAAAAATACGTTCAGTCATAAGTCCACCGAATATTAAACGATTCGATTCGGAACTTATTTTACGTATTTTATAAAACGTCTTCGTTTATTTCGGAATAAAATTCGAGAACATCCCGTTTCACTACCTATATACTGTTGCAGTGTATATACGCGTGTACCTACTATCATATATAGCGTACTGAATAATATCGTAATTAGATATAATATCAAATTTATTTCTCATTTGTTTTATCACTCCAAGTCGGACGACACACAAAAGTTCAATTAACATACTGTACGGCAATAATACTATTATATTATAGCTTTTGAATTTCCGAATTTTAATTGCGTTCAATTGCAAAATATGTCAACTTTGAAACGTTCATAAACTCCGCGGAGTCATTTTTCCGCACGAGATTGTACTGAAAACTGATTACGAATTTACGTGTAGGCAAAGGTTCGAAATGTCTCTGATTTACATACAACGGTATTATATGAGTAATCGATTCGAATTGATCGTTAATGAACAGTGTTTGTTGAAATAAGCTTGAAGAAAACGGACGGTAAATTATGACGAGGCGCAAAAAACTGCCACGAATACCCTCCAATATTGCTCGTGGAATGTAATTCGTCGATAAGTCGGGTATATTATATTATGGAAAATTATATTAAAATCCGGGACAAAACAAAGGGTTTCTAAATAACGTGAATCGGACGGGATATTTTTTGTGCTGCCGAACCGTATTATATGCCAATACAATTTTATATTATATGAATATTCCTGTAATGTTCATCGAGCATTTTTCAACATGGAATTTTCGGCGACTTTTTTCCTTCTCCGATCTATGTTTCCATAGTTTTTGCAATTGAAATTTCAAGAATGTATGACAAATACTGTAAAAAAAATGCGAATTATGGGTATTGGGGTGGAGTTAAGTTTAAAATGCAAGCTAAATGCAATAAAAATATTTCGGATGTAATGTTCATTTAATTTATCGGTCCTAGTATGGAAGATGAAGTGTTCGACATATATATGGGAAGTTGAATAGTGAAAAAAACCGTACGAACTGGCCGAAGGGAAAGGGTTGAGACCAAATACGACGAGTGGTCCATTAGTTCTGAAATTTTGAACGTCAAGATGTTTATTCGAAGTTAATATTAAAATATTAATGTATGTTTTTATGCATGTAAGAAATGTAAAATAGGACTTATTCCGAGTACCCGACTCATCGATTTAATCGAAGGTGTTTTCATAAACATAGAATTATTACATTTTTTAAATATTATCCAGCTAATAAAAAGGGCAACGTTTAGCTAACATATAGTACATGTCATACATCTCCGGTATTTACTAATTAACCCAAATTAGTTAAATGAACCCAAAATCTTTCATTTGAAATGTTATTATTTCGGCTCATTGAGTTTAAAGTTCAAATGTACAAAAAATATTAACTGTTAATCTAAAAAGAATTTTAATATTTTCATTTTCTATGGATTATTATAAAAAAATAACCGTAAAAAGTGAACTTAATGAGATGAAAATTTTAACTCGTTAAATCAGTAGTTATGTCAAATGAATGAAAACAAATATTAACTATTATATAGTATTGAGTTAAAAATAAAAATAAATATTTAATTTTTGATTAATCAATGCCTATTTATTCGTTAAAATATTCGTCAATAAGTTTTATTTTAAACCTTATTTTTACGAAAATTATCGTTCATAATAATAATCTATATTATAAAATGTCTTTAAGACAGCATATGCAATTATACTAAATGGATAAGAGACAAAAGTTAATAATTAATATACCTTTGCACCTGACATTGTTTTATAACAATTTGAAATACCGCAAAAATAATGAATTTCCGTATATGTACGTCATTAACTTTTCGAATTATCGAAAACTGCATTCATATATATATATATATACATAGGCCTGTCAATCTACTGTATAACCGACAAGCGTGTACATTGAAGTGCAACTATTTAAATTTAATATAAATTTACGTATAACTACTATGCTATTAAAATGGATATTTGCAGTATTATAATATTATATTATATCGAATATTTTATGATGAAATAAAATATTGTAATCAATAAGCACAGGAATTTTTTAGATTATAAACATTTCGAACAATAATTTATTTTTACACAAACCAATATTATTTTTTTGTTATTAAAGAAACTTAAAAAAATTGTTGTGTTAAATTTCAATAATACAATATTATAGTACGTTATTAAAAAATAAAATATTATATTACACTCCATTATTGTATATATTATAAATATATAAATATATATATATCATAAAATGTTTTTTAGTAAATAAAATCAAACGTGGCATCATATATATATATAAAAAATGTTTTAATAGATATAAAAAATACCAATTATACAAGTACCCGATAATAAATTATTATTGTGAGTACCTACATTATTTGTCTTCCATTTGTACACTTGTATTACTTTTCAGTTCTTCAAATCCTATTACTTGTTCATTTAATTATGGTTCTATTCGATAAACATCATATGTATGATATCTTTATTATCGTATGAAAAAATATTCAGTTTTATATTTTTATCCATAAATTACCATAAAACATTGTAATAGATGTCTAAAATCATGAACGTTTATTAAAGTTCATAAAACTAATTTAACTAATTTCACGAAACTAATTATTTTTTTGGTTTACAGTATCTATTTGTATGATTCGAGCAATATTTGATATATATATATTAAAGCACACGTTCTGATATCAGTTAGGTATGTATTTAAAAAAATAGTAAATATTTAATTTAATAATATTATTTTTTTAAATTTTATTATAATATATATTTTCAATTTAAACAGTATAAAAATGTAAACGAGCTTAATTTAAAGTTATATTAATGGGTATAAATTTTAAATTACGACTTTTTCATATTTAATTGATAGTAGTTATTCATGTTAACTTTTTTAGATTCCAAGTGAAGGCAATATGTATTTTTTTATGTTCGGAATACATTTTTTCGAGTAGAAGGTACTTTGAAGTAAAGAGCTTTTTTGATAGCAAGCTGTTTTTAAAAATATCATTTTTTATTTTTCCTATGGTTTTCTTAAGATCAAAGAAAAACATTTATATGATGTATGCAGTTGTGCAGTACGTTATAAATGAAATAATGAAATAACAAACATGCTGGTTAATATAGGTTGGAATCATTTCGTTTGTTGGGTAGGATAATGTTGATGGATACATTGAAATTGAAAGAAATGATAAATGATTTCTTTCGATAAGATGATTCTGAGCGAAGCTTCATGGATATAACATGAATATTACTGTCGGTAGTAACTAAAATTATCTCTTTTATGACGAAAAATTTTAAAATTTAAAATTGCTATAAATAGTCCAACACTGAGAAAAAAATTTCAAAATATCTTTTTGTTGATTTTATACTAATATCTTCGTAAACATTTCAAGTCTATAAAAGTAAAAACCTATTTTTCCCCAATATTCTAATACATTTTATATCAAAATATATGTAGTCGAAAAAATTAAATGTCTATTTAAACAATTTATGTCCACTAATTTTTAAAGGTTTTTTTAATAATTTTTAATGTATTTTTTATATGCTTTTGATGGTTTAGGTCATAAAATCTAAAATTAGCCCTTTTATGATGAATATATTTAAAAATGAAAATTTTTATTAATAACTCAAAATTAGGAAAAAATTTTGGAAATTTTTTTCCATTAATATTTTGTTTAAAATTTAAATATATTTTATATGAAAATGACAAGAATTTATGACTATTATTTACAGAATTATTACTAAAAATTTTATTCGTAAATAAAATTATTTCAAATTCCTAGTTTAACGGTTTTTCCTCAATTTTCTGGTGGTTTTTTCTTATAAATTTGTCGAAAAAATTGAAATATCCAAAAATGACATCTCTAAAGTAACAACTAGGCGTAATTTGCTACTAAAAAATTATGCTGCATTCAATGATTAGAGCAGATTTTATAGAGTTTTTTGGTACAGACATATAAAAAAATATAAAAAACAAGTACATTATCTATTGTATTTCCTCTCTTTGCTCAGAATCACATAATATATAATAATTAGTTGTTATGGTATTTGAATATTTTTTAATAAATTGGGTTAGCTATATAAATGTCAATTAAATAATTGTCATTAAAAATTTAAAAATTATTTTAATAATATAATAATATTAAATATTATTACACAGAAGATCCGCTGAAAATCGTTTTATAGAAAGAAATATATTATCACTGCTTCCAAATTCAATACATCCATCACTATATTATCCTATCAGATGTGCAATAGTATATCCACTCACTATTCTGATCGTTAGATTTTTTAAATAATTAAAACCTTTTGAAATATTTGATATAATTTATATAACCCATTTTTAAATAGGTGTGAAACCTATGCTTAAAATATAAGTGTAGTTCATATAGTTGATATATATATGATTACACTAAATATCACTCCGAGGGGGATGTAAAATATGCAGATACTTACAGTAGATACCAGTATTTTTTAAAAATTAGAAAAAATAAAGTGTATAATTGATTACTAATACAGATTACTATAAGTAGTGTTCTAATATTACACTAATATTATTAAAATTGTAGACGAGCATGCAAACAGGGGTGTAAATAAGGGGAATTAGGGGGTTCAACCTCCTCATTCATTTTTAATAACTAATAATACACACATGTTTTGGTGCATGATTGACGGTAAAATATGGTATAGATTTTAATAATATTAATTATAAAGTTCAATGTAGAGAAACAGTGCAATATTTTTTTTTTTTTTTTAGTTCAGCTAAGATTTAAAAATGTTAGTTCAATATTTATTATTTATATATACATATTTTCAGAAAAAGACACTATGCTGGATTAGTAAGTCAAAAATATAGATTGTCGTTTAAAAAATGTATTGAAACGAAAAAGTTTGTTTGACTTAATGCGGTGTTCTAGATGTAGTTTTATTCGATATCCGATTCTCGCATCTCATTACTTTTAACCAGTCGCTTAAAACTATATCAAAGATAATATGTTTCTGGGTGGTTAAAAAGTATTACACTTAATAGCCATGTACAAATATTATACTTAGATATTCACAACTAGTATTGGTTTTTATTTTAAATTTTAAGCGGAGCAAAGAAGCTTATTTTGGTTTTACAATGATGGTTATTTATTTTTTCTGGAATCAAATTTTTCGTATAGAAGGAGTAGAGTAAGAGTTTTGGATAATATAGGTATTAATTTTACCTGGAATAGTGTTCTTAATGGAAATTTTTTTATAAATTGGAAAAATAACAAAGAAAATCGTCATTACTGAAATAACAATAATGTAATTAAATAAAAATTGTTTTTTACAATATTATATTATATAATTAAGTATAATACAGCTGTGAGTTCTGACTTAGATCGTTTCAGAGAATGCTGCGATAATTTATCATTGCTTTCAAATTTAATATACCTATCGTGTGCATAATGTATCGCACCCGACCAGCGAAGTGCTTCCGTCCCCTATACTTGCCATCGATTTTCATTATTATCGATTATAATAATATTTGTATCGATTTTTGGTGGTTAAAATATGACAGAAACGAGAAACGCTCGTATTATTTGTATGCTGCAGTTTATTTTTTTGCCGCAGAGCACATTATATGACGAAATCGTCGTATAAAACAGCCGACCGCAATAATGCTTTATTATTTACCGAAATAATATATACTTACAAAACCCTGTGCAGAGCGAGAGTGGTAATAATAATAATAATAATAATAATTTGCAGGTAACAAAACACAAAAATCCCGTTAAATTTGCGAATAAATCATGTATATATATGTATAGGAATGGCTGAACGCCCACGGAAAAGCATTTCGAGGGACGGTTGAGCCCTCCTAACGTCCCTCGATAATTTTTATAATACAGTCTTGGCGCCTATATATGCGTCGTATATTATGTGGTCGCCACTCTCGAATGACCGAAATATTGTGGTCACGCTGTATAAACAAATGTTCATTATTTATTTGCCGTACACGCCCACTCTGTACCCTTTGCCAAATCTCGGCGTGTGCCCCATTGATTATTGCGTGCGAGATAACGAGTTAAAGTCGTACAGAGTATTGAAAAAAAATTTGATAAATCTGCGAACACCCCTCGACGGCCGTTTCCGATAGTTTTGACGTCGACCCGGCCAACCGCGGTCGCCACCTCGCACGCAGTATATTGAAGTATATTAACCTTTAGTCGCGACAAGTAATATATATATACGTCTTGAACCTCGTAACACGCACGGTTAGTATTTCACATTTTCGAATATTATAGCACATGAGCCGTAAGATAGGTACCTACGTCATTTATGCAAAAAAAAAAAAATTCAAAATTCGTGAATTTTTTCTGGAGGTTTGCATCTGGAGTAAAAAATTATAAATACCGAAAAAAAAGTTTCCAAAAAAAAAAAAAAAAATGAATACAAATATTTTTGTGACATTTTTGTGTACCTATTATACATTTATTTTGCGAGAAATCGAAAGGTCGTATATTATGAAAAGCATAAGAAACGTAACGAAAAAACGAAAATTTCGAAACGTTGTGAAATTTTAATCATAAAACACAAATAATGTTTAGATACTGCAATATTATAATATATAAATATATATTTATATATTTTTCGAACAATTGGGAAACGAAATTGGAAGACTCGAAATACTAGCTGATTGATTGTAACTACGGAATGAAAATAATACTCGGTGCGGAAATGAGTACACGAGCTATTGAAATTTATATACCACATTTTTTAATTTATTATTAACCACTATTTTGAGTATTATATAGCATTTGTATTTATGTGCATTGTAATTTTAAAATATACAATATTGTAGGCATGTGTAATATTCTGAGTTCATTTTAGATTTGGAGCAAATGTATTGATTTTAAGTTGATGTGTTCTTCTATTCGGGTATAAAGAGTTGAGTAGGCATATTAAAGCTATTTGATTGGAAAATTGATTCTACAGTTTGTACTTTGAAGAATCAATTTTTGATTTTTCCAAAAAAATTTTATAAACAGGAAAAATAATAATCAAAATTACCATTATTAAAATAATAATAAAATAGTTATGTATATTACATCTGCAAACTCAGCTTATAATTGTTTTATAGTAAACCATATTTTATCATTGTTTCCAAATTTAATATTTCCACTATCAATACTGTACATTCCTATCCGACTTGCCATTGATTTTTATTATTATCGATTATTATAATATTTGCATAGATTTTTAGCGGTTCAAATATAAATTTTATGTATACATACCTATATTATTTATATATTAGATGAAGTTTATATTTTTTTTCAATATGTATAACAAATTATGTTATGTTATCTAAGTAATCCCCATTTTTATTTTTTTTATATGGTCACAAACTGTTTTTTAAACATAGAATATTATCTAATTCTTAGTAGTTTTTAAAATATTATGGAAAGCCAACTTGTCTTTATTTATTTATAATAGCTTATAAGTTTATTATAGTCATGTGTCAGTAATTTTTTTTTTGTTGTTATTAATGAATAATTATTGAAAATGGGTAAAATATGTATCGGAAAATTTTAGGTGTCTGGGAAATTGAGTGGTTTTAGTGTCTTATAACTTGACTAATAATAATCACTTATCAAAAATCACCCATTAAAAATATAAAATATATATATTCCGGTTAGTTTAGACTAAAATATTTCCATTTTCTAGATATATGTATTTTCCAAAACATGTTTCACTCAGAAAAACGATAGTATAATAATGGCTTCTTAGGTCGTAAATAAATTTTACCAATATACTAATTAATAAAATATATAAGAAATATTTGTTATAAATTATAAATAATAATAAATATTAAAAAAATATAGGTACCTATATATTATAAATATTTAATAAAAAATTGGAACTAATTAATAAAAAAAAAGTCTAATTTGAAATCACCCAAAATAATTTTATCCTTGATATTCCATTAAAAATAATAGGTATTTGTAGTCATTATATTTTTTATATGGCTTCGAATCAGGTTTTTATGTATTTATAGTATCTTTATGATCTTATTTTGATATAATAAAGAATAAAATTAATTTTTTTTTATAATTTTGCAATAAATACATTGATATGGATTAAAAAAAAAACAAAACATCACAATCAGTTTGAAGCTTAGCGTTTTGTAAGAATTTACAAGAATTTTTTACTCATAAAATAGAAAAAACATTGTATTATTATATGTAATTTTTATTGAGTTATAACTTTGAGGCTGCATTTATAAGTCTAAAAATCAAAAGTAGGTTAAAAAACAGTTTATCTACATAAAATATATCCGTACGTTATAAAATCATAAACAAATATGCTGACTTAAAATACATTTTATGTATTTATATTTGAATTATTTAATTATTTAAAGATAATAATAGATTATTTACCAAATTAATAGGTATACTAAGTGTTTTATCTACAACTTATAGATGGTGGAATATTTTGTCCTAGAATTTTTCGAGTCAGATAAGAATAATCACGAGTGAGAAGATTAAGATCCACATGGAACATTTTGTATCATTGTGGAACTTTTAAATTCAATAGTGACCTATTTATTAAAGTCGAATACTATTTAGTCCGAGATTTTTTAACATAATAAATTTTAGGAAATTATATAACATTTTTATTTGAGAAGTTTTCATAAACCATTATTATATTATATTACATGCTCCATACAGTAAACTCGATCCGGTACACGAACGAGCATAAAATGTGCAGGAATTTTTTTAACTAAAATATTTTAAAATTCTGATCATCAGTTTTATTACATCCAAAAAAATATTTCTCAATAGCTTTTTTGCTCTCGTCTAAAATGTTTTTTTGGACTTAATATTTGTAGGCTTTATATTGTTTTCCACATTCTCAGATTGTTCATCGCCAATGTCATAAATCATTAAAATTTTTGTTGTAATATGTGCCGATGCAATAATGAATTGAACAAAAATGAATTAATATCATCTATAACCTTTTTGTGGTTTTTCATTACTCGTTGAATTCTTAAAATGATATTTTTAGCTTTATTTGACTAATTTTTGTCAATAAATTAATATTGCTATGACAGTATTTAATAAATTGGCCATGAATATCTAAATTGTTAGTTTGGATTGGAGTAATAATTCCATATTTAAATATTCCATTGACAACCATTACTTGATCTGACGTACATCTTGGCATAGATGCATTTTTTGTGTTTTACAGATTAATAAGGCAGTATTATTATTAATAAATTCAAAAAAACATCGAAATCTCTAGAGACTATGTTAATAAAACGAATTACGAACATCATTCACGAACAAATAATATTCGTATCTAAGATTCCAAATAAAAATAAAAATATTAGCTGTGAAAAAATATTGTAAAAAAATCTTAATTAAGGACATTTTGAAAGTTTTACTAATTACAACCTCAGAGAGAACTGAGTCTGATAAACTTTATATAAAAGAGTTAAATCATATCTCGAAGAAATTAGTTCAATTATATAAACTTTTAATTTTAGAAGTCTGTTAAAGAGGATCCTTTAATATTGTACTATAGTTGTATTAGAATGTCATAGAAATATCTTTATAACACAGCTTCATATACCTGATAGAAATTAAAAATTAAACGATTTATGATGGACATGTACGGTTCCACAATATGGGGAAAACGACACGTGCAAACACATTGAATCGCGTTGACACTAATCGGTTAAATTTTGGGCATTTGAAAGCGACTGCAATTAAAAATTAAATAATACAATTTAGATGAGTGGTTTCACACCATGCGTTTTGAACGCATGTGATTTTCCACTCACCCCGTATGGAATACATTGATTACAAATCTAACTCTAAATATAATTACTCTATTGAAAATATTATTTATTAAAATTAATAATTATAATAATTTTAAGCTATATTCGAAGCGTATTATTATCAGTTTGTCAAGTTGGATTATAATGTGGGTTCAAATCGCATAGTGTGAAACCATTTGTGAACTCTTAATTTATTTCTTAAGAGGATGCCACACCCAAAAAAGTATTCCGTAAAGGCATAGTTTCGTACTTCTAGTATTATGTCGGCTGGAAAAATCGCAGATAAATATTTTTATTTTTATATTTATTTTTTTTTTTAAATGCTGATAACATTTACTAAATTTTGACCGAGCCATTTTTGTTCGATGTTAATATTGACTTTTCATAAGAAAATTAAAATGTAGAGTTTTTTAAGGACCAGCCATTACAGATGTTAAATACTTACAAAAAAAATCCTTAGTCATAAGTCAGAAGAAGTTTCCTTCTTTTATTTGGTGTCAATATTAACGATATATGATCATTCTGAAAGCCACTACACTTGTAGTATGAAGGTAAATATAACATTTTGTTTTTTTAAGCAGATAATCGTGATTACACAACAATGGAGAGTGATAGTAACATGTGAATATTTTTAAAGTACTTATATAATATATAAAAATATTTATAAATTTTAATTTGATGAATTAAAATTTTTCTTAGAATTTTATAAAAATCGCATATACAAAATCCCTTAAACAACGGGTGTGTGGCTTCCTCTTAATATAGAAATATTAGATGAATTGATAAGGCTAATTAAAAATATCCAAATTGAAATTTTGAAAATGATGTGGAATTATCCATAAAATTTCATAATCAGAGTATGATCTAGGTAAGAATTAAGCTATTCTACGAACATGTACATTATGAACAAATTGCATAGTGTTTTAATGTTATATTTTACAATTATGTAGTTTTAATGTGTGTAGTTATAATATATATAGTATATAGATATGGTTTTGAGTAAAAGAAATGGAGGAGTTTTTGGATTTATAAAGAGATCTTCCAAACCGAAAATGTTACTTGTTAGTGACTTTGAACAAATTATTTTCAGATTATTCCAACAGTTTCCTTAATCTAGAAAAAAATCTAGTTTAGGAAGAAAGTTTAGGAAAAATTTGGAATATTTGAAAATTTAGAGCGAGAGCGGCTTACATTTAATAACCTTCATCTACGTATAACCTAATATGTGATATACATAATTAATGGCCCATATCTGATCCAACAGCCTTAAACTGTATTGAAAGTTATTTTATTTTTATTTTATCTATTTTTTCATGTTATAATAATATAAAGGGTCATATATATATTAGTGTTAAGTTACTTATAGAGTAAAATATAAAAAATACATTATTATTATTATATTATATATAAAAATAAAAACCCAATTTCTACAAAATAATTTGTTATTATTTTTATAGAATTAATAAATAAAATTAATATTTTATATATATTATATATATATTTTCAATAATATATATATATTTTCTCAAAAATTTACAATAGGCACATAATATGTAATATATTATATTAACACTGTTTGTTTGTAAATAAAATCAACAATCGAGTTTTAGTATTTTGTACCACGATCAAAGATCACTTTGTAAAATTCTTGGGATTTGTCAATATTTAAATATTTATAGGTGAACATAATTTTCTTATAAACAAGTTGAAAATTAAATTTTCAGAAAATTAAATTTTATTTACTAGGTAGGTATATTATTTTTCGTCTCAAATATATTTATGGTATATAAAATATTCACTAAATTAATTAGGGCTTAGATCTAGAATTCAATTAATAGTTTCAGTTTTTGGTTTTAGTGAAAACAATGATTCAAAAAGGAAAAATTGATTAATGGTTAATTTTGGGAGTTTACTACCAAGAAAATCTTATAAATACTCGTATGTCGATGAAGTTTTTATAAATTTAAATCAAATTTCTTACAATCGTATTGATAAAAAAAAAAAAAAAAAAAAAATTAAAAATATAATTTTTCTGATAAAAAATAAAGTTAATACACGACAGAGAATCCATTCAATCTATATTGCGAAAAATATACGATTATATTATTATGGGACAATCTACAGCGGTATACCTAAAACAATGGAACCATTAGTGAAAAAAAAAAAAAAAAAAAATTGAACAAACGTCAATGTTGAGATCGTTAAAATTTTATCCGTAATAATAATACGGAGTGCAGTGGGTCGTCTGAACGGAATTTTCGCGTGAAACAAACGAGGCCTAACGACGTACGAACAAACGATTTATAGTTCCCTTTTATGAGCGAGAAAGAGGGTATATCGCATAATACTTCACGGTAAAGATTAACTCCATTGATATCCCTGCGGAGACTATATAGTATTATCGAGATTATAATTAATTATGCGTTGACTTTGTCGCCTCTAAACGTTGACAGGTCGCGATGCAAACTTTGAAAATAATTATTTATTATAATTATTTTTTTAACAGGTTAAATATTTCAATAATGCACTTAAAATGCGTATAAGACCCGGTTTTTCAATCGTCCACTTATCTGCTAGATAGCTATCTGTCGAATATATTTATCCGGGAGATAAACTTCCGAATAAAGTGACAAGTGTTTTTCAATGCAAATTTATCTGTCAGACAGAGCTATTCGATGGATAAAGATAATCGGTATGCAGTGATACTGATATGTGTTAGTAATAGTAGACTGCGGAACAAATTGTACAGATTTACTTGATTGCAATTGGTCGATGGCGTTTATACTTTTCTTTGATAAGTAATTGCCGTTCTTAATAAGTGATAAAAGAAGGTAAAATTTTATTTTTTACGTTTTTATTGTTTTTCATTGTTTTAATGTTTAAAAATTAAAGTACCTGCACATATGCCTACACATTATGTGGCAAAAGAAAACTAGATCCACTAACTTTACATACGTTGATAAAAAATAGCTTTTAAAATTAACGCTGGAAAAAAAAATACAATTTAGATAACAAACTGTAAAATGCTTCGTCTTGGAAAGACAAAATTGCTTGTTGGTTAGACATTACGGCAATTTTTAATCGTCATCGTCTTCGAATAATAAATCCATTTTATATAAAATCTTGACACTTATTAGTTATTACACTTATTACAAAACATACAGCGTAATTCGTAAACGAAAAACTATGACATACATATCGAAAATCGAAATTTCATAATTCATTATGATAACGAATGTGTACATACATTTTTGTTATCAACATAGTCATCCACCAGGTAAATCTTTAATCCGGTGGAAAAAGTGCCGTATTTTATTATTTATCTGCGTGATAAGTGCTATCTGGACATTGAAAAACCGATAATAATCGATTTTTCCTTATCTGTTGAATAGCTCATGTTATTTAGCGGATAAATTCGATTGAAAAACCGGGCCTAAATAAGACAGCCCGACTTTGAATTATCTACCGGTAACATCGTGTTGGTCCAGCATGCCGTTTATACGTAATATTCTGACAAATTATAATATGGGTTTCGCATGACGTAAATGTTAATAATGTATGTGTGTTGCTTAAATATACAACTGACTTTGGAACTCTGGACGATATTATTCAAATAGCCTGGTATAATTTCATTTGATTATTCGGTTTCAAATTTTTATTTTATTTTTTATTACAGCTTTTAATTGAAAATTATAACAGCTCGACAATTACAAAAAATAATTACAAATACATTATAAAAAAAAGCCTATTGTTAAATTACGAAACCGGCAGAAAGGATAAAGGAAATAACAAGAATAACAGTTTAAATCGATATAAGCAGTTAAGGATATTAGTAGAAATTAAGGGAGAGACATTAAAATTGGATTTAAATCATAATTGTAGTATTAAATTTAGTTAAACAATAAACTTCATTCAATATAATTTCAGGTTCTGCAAATGTTTGCATGTATAAATATATATATTATTAAAATCTATATATATATATATATATCAGTTTAAAATTGAAAATTATTCTTAGTTTCTATGGTGCTTTTTATTACATTTTATTTCTTATATGCACACATTAATATTAATTAATGAATGGTTATAAAGTTTTTTTTTTTAATATATAATATAATGTCTACGTACTACTATTAGTGTTACTACCTACATAATATTATATAGGTCAGTATTTGTCTAAAATTGTTTTTTCCCTGTGAATAGAAACAAAGCAGTCTTTAAAATATACCGGTAAAAATATTATGACCTAGATAGAAAATTTATATTCTGAAATAATATTTAATTTTTTTAGAAAGGTTTTGTACTTTGTTCTCTAAATGTATGGGATATATGAACATTTTCTCTCTTTCATCTTAAACATGTACTAAAAACGTGTAAAAAAAAAATGACGCAAACATAAAATATTTTTAAAAACTAAAATAAAATATATACCTACATAAAAAAAGTTTTATACTTATTAAGTAATTTTTTTATTAAGAAAACATTTATATAGACTCAAAACAATCTGCTTGATTAAAATAAAGCAGTTGCTACTGTAGTATAATATGTAAGTGTAGTTATTGTCGTGGGAATTTATCAGTTTTGATATGTGGAAATCTACATCGTCAAATGTGCTGTAATGTAGGTGTTTTTGTGGTGGACATTTACCAGTTTTGATTTGTGCTTTGCAAAAACGGTCAAATGTGTAACAAGTACGTGTGTCAACTAAATTTCTTAATTTTTATGATAACAGAAAACAGATAATGTTAAAAGACTATTATTTTATAGACGATCCTTCAATAATACCAAATTAAGAATTTATTTTCAGGGCATGTTTTTGATTACATATTTTACGAGGAGAAAGTAATTTGAAATTTAAATATATTGGGGTTGCTGACACAAAAGAGAATCTTAGGGGTTTTCTGCCAATTATATCAATCAAGAAATAGGATTCCATTTTTAGAAATTATAATTGAAATAATTCTGAATAATATATTGAACTAACTTTCTCAGTATTGCAAATTTCTGATAGGAATTATATTTTCGTAGGTATCAAATTTAATATAAGATATTTTTGAGAAACAATACAAATAAAAAATTATATGTTTTAATAATATAATTAAAAAAATGTTACTTATATTTTATTGTAACACAAAACCAAAAATTAATCGATCAAATTAAAAAAATAGGCCTAGATCAAAAGTAATATTCATAATTCGTAAATATTATATTATTACTGAACGAGTGATTTAATCATCTAATATTAAATTAGAAGTAAATGATAACGTATTTAAACAAATACATTTTGAATAAATGATTTTTTTAATACAATAAGCTTAACACAAATTTAATACTTACTGAATGTTAAGATTTGTTTTTCTTATACTAGTCACTTTCGGAAAAGGTTTATGTTCCATTTCTCCAAATATGCTTTTTATTGTAATTTCAAAATGTGCCTACTATTGTGCGTCATTAACTATGGAAATGGGTTATGTTCTATGTTAAGAAGCAAAAAAGAAATGAACGTTAAATATTTGTAAGTTTTGAAAAGGAGTAAACTCCAAAACTTGTCCCATATTTCACTCTGCTTATCTTAACAAGGTGCCTTTAACTATACAATGCTTAACTAGGTCAGTAAACCGACAGAATACATCCCTTCAAATGAATTTAAAATCCTTTAATGATATCATGAAAACATGTTCCTCTACTTATCAAGAAGAACTTCTTAAAGAACATTTTTTATTTGTATTAATACATTTTTTTTGCTTTTCAAAGTATAAGTTTTCTTGGTCCAGATTCGTTATATTTTTTAATAAAAAAATTAAATTGTTTTGGTTCTTATTACAGCTGAATTTTATATATAGAAACTAGTAAACTTGAAAATAATATATTGTTAGATTCAAAAAGGAGTCATGTCATCGAAAAAAAAAAAATGTATATAGCTAGCAAGCTAATAGCATTTATTAAATAGTTTCCACACTATATTCTACTATAAATGAATCGTCGATAGAATGTGGGGGTGAAATTGGATGGCACTGCGGTTGATATTTCGGCAGAAATAGTTTTATTTTTCGTGTCCTTTTAAATTTATTTTGCCGACACTTGACTCCTCTTCGAAAGTGACTATACAAGTATTTTTCTACACCATCATAAATATATATATGTATATATATATATATTTGTTATTCAGTCTGACCGTTAGTTTTTGGTGACCAAGTTAATTGTATTATTATTTTTACGTAGGCAATTACTATAAATTACGACATAACTATAGTTTTGGTAATTTAGTAGTTATGTTAAAGTTTGTGGTTTATACATATAAATATAACCAGGATTTTAACGTATTTTCAGGTTTTTTTTATATGTTTGTATATTATATGTATTATACTGCAGCACAGTGAATAACAAATCTATTTTATGAATCCTGGGTATTTTAATTTAATATTTATTGATTTTTAAAGAGACTCTTTCACAATGTTTTTGATCAAAATTTCATAGTAATGAAATTGTAAATCAATTGATAAATGACACAAAATTGGTACAAAACTAGAAAATTTTACATTTTGTACATATATTATTTGAAAAGTATTTTAATGTTCAATTACTCGTTTGATCGAATTACTAAGATCGTTTAATTGGTTGTTATAACTTGATTAATAGCCAATATTCGATTTATAAATTTAATACAATCGTTTAGTTCTATTCGTTATAATACAGTTTATAGTTATTTAAATTATAGTTATATTGTTTTGTAACAATTCATGTAAATGCACATATATAGCTTTTCAAGACTTATTTACATATCTCATTCGACATTATTAATTTATTTTTCAAATATTTTGTTTTCGGAACTAAATATATATGTCTATTAAAATTTGAGCTTACCGAGGAATGTATCGAATTTACGATAATATGTTTTTTAATTTTTATATATTTTTACGTTTGTACCCAAAAAATATATAAGAAGAAGTGCTCTTGTTATTATATGTAGCAATATTAATATTTTTTTGTAGAAAATTGCATCTAGTTAGTAATTTAAAAAGGTAATTTTTAATTTTTCAAATTTTTGCTATTAATTTGTATGAAAAAAACTATCAAAAAATTAACATAAAAATCGAAAATACGATTGTGAAAACATTTTTTATAACTCCGAAAATATTTATGTTAGAGTCATGAAATTTTCACCATAACCGTATATACATAAAATGTTAATAATACAAATTTTTACTCATTTATAGACTATTTATAGAAATATTAAAATTTAAGACATTTAAATCATAATAGCTTTTAGGGTTAACAACCTACAAATGTAATACAGTGTTAAAAGTATGCTATTCTAGCTACATATAAAATTTTTTAAGAATCGGTACGTTTAATATTTTTTAATAGCTATTTAAATTTTTTGTTTGAATACCTATTTAATTTTTTTGACATTTCGGTATGAAATGTATTCGAATTTTTGGGAACCAATGGATGTATTAACTTGAAATTTTCACTGAATTCGTATATTAGCATATTACGAAGACAAAAAATGTAGGAAAATTTTTCCTAATTTTGGGCTATTTATAGCAATTTTAAATTTTGAGTCATTTAGTTAATAATAGTTTTAATTTTAGGTTTCAAGATCTGAAAATTTAATAGCGTATTAAAATCAAGTCAATCCTGGTACACACAAAAATATTTATAAATCAGTAGTTGTAATATTTTTTAATAGCGATTTCATTTTTTCCAAAAATATGTATTCATTTGTTATGAAATTTGTTCGAATTTTGGGGAAATAATAGGTCTATACATTTTTAATTTTTACCAAAATGTATGTAAGTAAATTATGAAGGTAAATTTTTTTTTAAATTTTCACCCTTTTTTGGACTAACTACTAATAACAATTTTAAATTTTAAGTTATTTAATTCATAATAGGTATAACTTTTCTAGTTTATAGGAAAATTAGATTTTTGGCATATTTTTTTTAAATATGTATTTTTTGATCAAATGTCAGAATCTGGTGGTCGGATTTGGTTTTAAAATTATATCGAATTGAAATTTAATGATTTTTTTCAATTCGTCCAAGACGTATAATTTTTTATTTTACAACAGTAGGTATATATATATATTATTATTAGTATAATCTGCAATAAATGTCAAGTATATCCAGCGAGAATTCACTGAAAATAATTTTTTTTTAGAAAGAAATGATTTAGCATTGCTTTCATATTCATTATATCCACTGTGTATCTTACCCAACGAGTGAAGTGCTTCCACCCCCTACTGACCGACTTTGTTTCATATCGAAACATAAACATTATACGGTTCTAAAGCTAACAGTTTCAATAAATGTGTATGCAATTGTATCTATAGTTTTTGGGATTTAACGGGTAATTTTACACGTATACTTAAAGATACATATAGTGTTTTAGACTATGCCGCATGCTTACATTTTATATACGTAGTCTTACGTTATAAAACTATACAATTGTTATAGTTGTATTGAATTTTAACCGTTGTCAACTGCAGTTGTTGAATATTTTATTTTGCCCTGAAAATTCGCGTCGACAAGGTGGTATGTGCATCGTATGGATATTTTATGTTTCAATATAGGATTTCGCCAGTATCGCACATAAAATTTCATCACGCGTTATGCCGATGGTCATTGTGAACACTCGACAATGCAAACACGTCCGTTTCCACATGATTCTTCCCGACCGAGCGTAATGTTATTTTTGTTCGTCCTACATTCTCCGATACCCGAAAAGCAGTGGGGATTATAAAAACCATCGCCGACGTCACCGGAAATGATAATATATCATGTGTTTTCCGTGCAAGCGGATCCGGCGAACAATTCGCCGGAATGTCGTTACGGTCCGGTTGGGTTAGGTTAAGTTAGGTTAGTGAATAGAATGAAAATGGAGAACATAAAGGACGTGTATAATGTATAAAACTTTCACGTATAAAAAAATTTTTTTTCCTCTCTCTTAAATTAACCGTAAAATGTGTTAAACTATAAATATGAAATATTTATTTTTTTTAATTTTTTTTTTTACTCAACGTTTATACATATATACTTACATACTATATACGAATGTAATATATAATATTACATTTATGAAAACATACAACTGTTAAGTTTATGTAATTTAATGTTATTATAAAAATAAATATCGGCGTAGAGGCATTTAACGACCTTTTTCGACAGAGTTGGAATCATATATTTTATGCCTGGGTAAACCGATTCGTCAATTCGTGAATTTTCAGAGAAATTTATAAAAAAATATTGAGTATTTCTAAAATACATATATATATATATATATATAGTTTGAAAAGGAACAATATAGTACTAGGACAAGAAACTGCAAAAAAGCATGACGAAATAGTATTTCCAATAATAAGATTAACCAAGTGTAGTTTTGGAGTAAAATAATACCGATTTTAAGACGGAAAGTGTCTATAGTGAGTTGAATAGTCCGATTATTGATTTATTTAAAAATGTAATTATCATTATTTATAACCATTTTTAATAATTTATTGTGAAAAAAGTAAAATATTCTGAGTTCAATTGTTTTTATTACGATTAAATATTAAAAAGCTGTCTCCCTACTTACATAATTCTTCTCTATAATTTTGTTAATAAGTATTTTTACTTCAAAATCACACAGTAATAAGCTGTATTATTGGAATAAACAATACATATTTTCCCATAAAAATCGATTAATTTTTACCGCCATTGGCTTCTACAGAATTTAGTAGTAACTCTCTATATGAATCTCGTATACGAATATCCAAATATAATTTGTTATTTTGTGAAATTCAAAAAGTTTGGTTTTTACAATTGCACTTTCAAAGGTTGAAACTTTTCCTATACCAACATGTTGGCTTTTATTATAAAAATAATACAATTACCTATAGATAGGTAGGTATGTAGTTAGAGATATGAGCTGGATTTTACAAGCTCAAACTTTACCAGCTAACCTAATGAAAAAAAAATGAAATTGCATCCATTCCAGTTACCTTCACTGAGCTTGGTTATCATTGCTACGAACCGTATACTTATAATATAGCTATCTATTAATATAGTCGTATATATTTTTAAATTAATAATATTAAAAAACTAATTATAAAATCTGGAAAATATATAATTATTAGAAGGAAAAGTTGTAAAAGTAGACAAATTTATTATTACCTAAATTTTACTACACACACCTGAAGGTTTTCAAGATTTAAAATTTCTCAAAAATCAATATCAAGTATCCAAGATCTAATATTATAAAAAAATTATCGACTTATATAAACTACGAAAAGTGGGCAGATGTTACAATTATATAAATTATGGATATCATATATTCCGTCTAAGATTTTACCAAGGTGTCGATCTCTAAAAATAATGGGTGTTATAATATTATAAATAGATCTTATCCGTGACCTATTGCGATTCAACTTAAAGTGCTACCGCAACAATTTATGGTCTTTGGCTCCTTGATCTTGGATCATCAAAAAAATAGGCCAGTTGTAGCCTGATTTGGAATAGACCGCGGTAAGCTTAATGCTACAGATGTTATATAATTGCACATAATCATCAGTACATAAATAAAAAAAAAAATTAATGCATTTATTTATGGTAGAAACTTTAAACATTTGAGCACATTGTCTTGATAATTAAAATAACATTAAATTAAATCTGGTGATTATAAAAAAGAAGAAAATAAAGTTAATATTTATTTAAACAGTCTTCAAACAGTTTTCTTCTGTCTAATTATCATTATATGTAAAAATCAATATAGTTGACTATAATAATAATATACGAGTATATGTTATAGAGAATTAAGGTTTCAAAAAATACCGTTTAATAATTATAACTGTTGTTTATTTATTTATTATTAAATATTTAAATATCGATCTAATACCGTGTTTTATATGTATTTAATTTATATTTTAAGTATGAGAATGTGATTGTTATTAAAATATACACAATTTATTTACTTAAAGATATAAACATGTCATTTAAACTGAAAATAAAATATGCTTCAAGTATGCCTAAATTAATGATATTTTTTTATTTTAATACCAGAAATTTTCACTACAAAATATATACGTATTATATTATAATTTATAGCCGAGTACTGTTCACAATCGGTTGAGTAGTTTTCAGGTAGATTAACATATGAGAAGGGTCACTTCACGGTGCGCGGGTAGCTTAGTAAAATATCTGCGTTTGACTGTATAACCGAAATTTATACGATAAATATATTAAATAATGTAAATACATAATAATATATATAAAAAAAAACTGGAATGGAGCAATTTAGTGTATTCGAGGTAGGTATTTTAATTTGGAAAAGAAACAAATTGTAACGTATGTATATTGTGAATTTGGGTTGTTGAAAACATTGTATAGGGAATGTGAAATATTTTCTTGGTTCCTGACGTATGTGGACAATAAATTATTCGAATTTTATTTTCATATTTTTCTCGTACATTTTTACAGGCCATTCGAAGTAATGGAATTTAGTGTGAGTACTATATGCTCTGACGTTTTCGACCGAAATAGTTTTAAGCCCCGGTAATCGTGTCCATATTGCTGTATTGTAACCTGAGTTTTTTACAACAATCCATTCTGTATTCATACTCATTCCACCGAGATAAGACGTGAGTCATGGACCACCTGACTGGTTCAGATTTTTCTAGAATTTTGTATGGAAGGAGGAGGTTTAGATATTAATTTATTTCATAGTTATATGAGATAGGGAGTGCAATATATATAAACATAAAATGGTTAACTAAAATGGACGCAGTTATAGGTAGTTGAATATAAATAGGGAGCAGGAGGTCATGGAAATTAAAGAGAAGTTTAAAGAAAGATCTATTAATATGGAAGTTATATAGAAAAAATCGTCTTGAAATAAAATTGTCATGTTGATTATTACTAAAAGTTAGTATAAAAGCTATAAATTGACATATTTATATTTTATTTCTAATTAACATATGTATACAAAAAATTCAAATTAAAAATTGTTATCAAATTTACCTTCCGATTCGTGCAAAACATAAAATTGACTTATAGTTACATACAGATGTCGAAAAATGTGAATAAAATTATCAAGCAACATCTAAGGTCCATCTACTATTCTAAGCCTTAGACCGATATATATTTCCCATCTTTTGTTGAGAAAACCGCCTCCTCTTCTCAATCACCATAATTATACGTTTCGTATATTTGCATAGATCAATGGTTGGAGAGAAATTCAAACCCCAAAAAACTTTTTCCCACGAGCACTTCCTGCACGGTCTGATAGCGTTTTCCGAACCTTGCTTCCGGCAGATATTTTCGATGGCGATTTCTCCAACAACTGAAATGTTGTTGTTTGCTCGTACTAAATTATTTATACGGCGCTGTACGATTTGCGTGCTCTACGATTACATTTTGTGTAGACATTTCTGGGAAGTATTTCAATTTCAGAATGACATCGGTTTCTCAAAAACTTTCGTTCTTTTCTTTCAGTTTTGAAATATTGTCAAAGAAAATCCGACAGATCCTCGCCGCGTGTGTGCTTTATAAAGGAATTTTCCAATGTCTTTATTACGTGCGTCGAACGCGTGATTTTCTCTACCGTCGCAAAGGTTACGCGTGCATGATGGTAAACGTTCCTTTAGTATTACTCTTGTTTTTGTAACTTAATGCTTACTATTGAATCTCTAAACAGAAACCCATATGGCGACATTACGTGTACTTATATTTGCATATTCATATTTCATTCTATATAATGAATATATTCTAGTTAAAAGTTTTGCGCATTTCTGAAAATTGATAATGCCTTCGTACACGTATATTTGATACAACACTAATTGGAAAATTAATTTATAATTAATCAGATTACATTGGGATTTAATTATCTGATTACATTTGAATATTAATTTTAGCGATGCTTTTTCTTTATTCGCGTGTACACGGTTAAGGTTTTAATTTGTCATGTTATGTTTACGTGCTACATTTGAACTGTAGCGTTTCACAAAGCGGAAACGTTTGCAGAAATGCATGTGAATATTTAATTGTTATTAATGTCGAGTGCCGACGATTATCATCAACACGGGAAACGTCTATATATACACGTATTGTTATAGTAGAACAATCGCGAGGACGAAATGGGTTTATTAATTGTTCGGATGATTCTCAAAGTATTTAAACTGTATATAATGTGTACTTAAAAGCTCCGAGTGTTATAGTAAAATGTTTAAAGTGTCAAATTATCGTGCGAGCCAGCGACCCGATTCGTCCAAATTTCAAATTCTGAATTTCCATTCCGTTTTCTCTCAAACCATATATAAACGTATGTAAATTTGGCTCAAAATATTTCTGTCATAATTAAAGAACCACTATGTGTTCGAAAACCATCTAGCTACTGGTTTATTATTACACATATGATGAGGTAATTTGAAGAAAATCTCAATGAAAATCTGATATTTAATTAATAATGTCAATCTGCATTTAAATAATTTTTATAAATTATATCTCACAGGACTTGATATTTACAGTGTTTGACCGTGAAAAGTTTGTATGAGCGGAGGATCCATCGTTTTATTCAAATCACATGTTAAACTGTACAAATATTTGTAGCAGCGTGCATTGCAATCAAATAATTGAGTTTAATCTTTTTAAATTAATTAAATCAACAAATTCAAGTATGATAAATGTTGGGTAATAATTGACGTGTGTGACGTGATTATATGACAAAATAAATAGTTCATATGTATATATATAAAATACGGTATGATAAACTATATAAATTCAATCATAGAGGCTATATAAAATTTTAAGAGGGAGGTTGAGTGAAAAATATTTGACGAGTCCTAGTAAATATTCAAGATGAGACAATTTTTCATATATAGGATGAGAAAAATAAATATATACTTTTATTAGTATTTGAAAATCATACAAAATAAACTATAAATATATTTAGAGTAACGTACAGTTAATATTTTATTCACTTATCAAGTATTAAAACTCAATATAACTCAAAATACACCATTTTTATAAATAGCTCAAAATTATAATAAACGTATTTCAAAAATGTCATCACTATGAAATGGCACTTAAATACATATTCGGTGTAAACTTAACTTTTTAATAAAAATATCATAAATAAAATTGATATAACACGTCTAAAATATGGATTATTATTATTTTTTAACGAAATAATACATTTTGTTCAAAAATGTCTAATTTTTGATATTTCTTAGTGTAGTTAGTCATAATAACATACGTTTAACTGTGTGTCAAATATATAGGGTTTAAAAACTAAAATTAACCCTTGTATTACTAACTTTAAATGCTATCTCATAGGTGCAAAATAATTATAAGAGATTCTCTAAAAATATATTTCATTACATATATTTTTATTATATTTAATCATATTATATAATTAACAATCCTAATTAAAAAATTAATCATTGAATAAGAAATTATAAAATGGTAGGGTTCCGAGTGCTTGTTTCACTTGTTGAATTTTTTAAATGAATTATTTCAACAAAATATTATTTCTGTTGAAAAAAACATGATCTGAAATCATATTTGGATAGAAAAAAGGTTTAATTACTATAATCCTGGGAGAGCCCCCATTAATAAATGTATACTCGATCATAATAAATTTTCAAGAATTTTACGGTGATGGGTAATTTAGTATTCGTGTAATGGTTTGGAATTAATTAATGCTTATCGAAAATATAAATAAAAAACAGCTATAAAGTGCTAAATCAGATGTTTGAATTTCAAAATTTTTTTTTACCAATACTTTTTCATTTTTATTTAATAATCTACTACGAATAGTTGTTACAACGATTAATAGTAATATGAAAAATTTAAACAAAGAAAATAAGAATATTACAGTGAACACAAACAACTAAAAAAAAAACAATGTCAAACTTAAAATTTAAAACATAACTAAATATCATAACGAAATAGCAAACCAGATTTGAGTAACAAATGTTCTGAGCATTCTTTATATAAAATGATTGTAGTTATAGGAAGTAGAATAGAAATAAATATAAAAAAGAGTACGATTCCTTGTATTGTAAGAGGACACTCTAAATAAATCACAAGGAAGAAGGTCAGGACTCAGGCGCATCAAGGAAATTACTAAGAAGAGAATTAATAAACAGACAGTCAATATGTTTACGACGGTCAACTAAGGAAAGTAAGTTTAAAATACAGCGAATATATAATTAATCATGATTAGGTAGGGGGAATTTTGAGTATGTAGTTACAATGACCAATTTAAGTTTTGTTTAATGTTTCACTAGTGGATCAAATAAAAACTCGACATTTAATTAATATTTTTTATTTATTCATTTTTTGGATTTCGAAAAATGAATAAAAATCGTTAAATTGATTTAAAATATTTACTGTAATAAATATGCAGTTATAATTTGTCGTAATACAGAATATTTTTGGGGAGGGGGGGGTGTATTTTTTACTGTTTTAGTTTTCTCTTTTATGCCGATGTGAAATTGCAGTTTTTATTCATCAGGTGAACAGTTATTATAAATATTTTATATGCTTTTAATATTTAAAATTAACTTGAATTATTTTTACATTGTTGATCGGATAGACGTAAAACGAGAAGGCCTTATAAAAGTTTCAAAGTACTTCGACGTCGGCCTCCTTTCTTACTGCATCTGTTCATGTTTCCATCCGTCGTTGTCCCCGAAATAATATCGATTTATATGATTAACATTATTATGTCTAAACATATTGTTCTTTGAAAGTATCCACTGTATAAATAAATTGTTTCGTTTTTTTTTTTCTATTTCCTTTCTTCATTATTATTTTATCGATCTTGTTATTGTGAACGATTGTGGAGTTCGTTTTCAACTTTAATGAACTCATTATCGGAATTTCTTCACAAAGCTGACTTTTTTTTGATGTCGATTTTCATTTGTTTAATTTTGAATTTCATCTTTCAATTTTACATCACTCAATACTGTATAAGCTCTACTACTATCCAATAATTTTAATGATGGCGTGGATATAATAATGTATATTTTTTTTTAGTCATAAGGATTATGAAATAACAAATTCATACTAAACTAACATGTCAAATGCCTGGAAACAGCAATTATACTTATACTAAAACTTAAACTTATTTGAACTATGAACTATATTCAGTAGAAGATAAAGCAGTATCGAATATTAATTAATAATTCATATTTCATTGCGTAACTAGGACCAATTTCTAGGGAGGCATATTTGACATGACGTTATCAATATCTAAGCTTTTATCAGATTATTTAATATGCATACTCGACATCGAATGTTTACGAGAAATAGTTTACTTAGGTACCTACTATAGGTTACTTACACTGGCACAACAAGTTCAAAATTTGCTGTCAAAAAAATATATAATGAATTACTTAGTAATTCATATTTTTTTTTGTTACCTACCATAAATCCGGAATTTGTAAGTTTATTTTTATTCATTAAAAAATCCGTTTTATATTTCTGAATGCCCTAGTAACTATATACTCCAGAACTAGGTTTTTTATAATAATTAATGAACTGAAAAAACAAAAAAAATACTGATGTCAGCAGCTAGGGTACAATTTATGATTTTTTGTTTCCGCAAATCCGGAATTTATGACTAAATTTTAACTCTGTTTTTTTTTATTTTAAGATACCAAGTGATGGCACTTCAGAACCAGCTTTTTAAAATTCCAAAAACTGGTTTTAAAAATATATACGTTAAAATATCTTCAAAATTATATTAATATAATTTAATATTATTACTTTATATCATAAATGTTATATAGCATAAAATAACGTTATTAAGTATAATACTTCATGATATAGTATAATGTTCTTTAATAAAAAAAAAAAAAAAAAATTATTTAAAAATAATGCTAATACTATTACCTTTAATATTAAAGTACTGTGAATCATACTTCCTTAACAAAATAGAAATATTATATTATTTAACCTTTTCAGACCACATTTCCTCTCAGGGGAACATTCTCTTTGATCAATTTTTTCTATCTACAGAATTGTTTTAACGAATTGAAAATGCATTTTGGTTATCACGAAAGTAATGCAGATTACGAAAACCGTAATATAAATTATATTATTCTTATCGCATAAGTACAACACCATAATAAACTTATAAATATTTTTGAAATCAAATTTATTTTCGTTTTTGATTATAATTGCTTTTTTTGTGGGAGAATTAGTTATAAAAATCTTTCTTTTTTTACCCTGATAATATCATGAATAACTAGTACGAATGGTCAAAACTTTCCTAACATGAATACGAGTGATAATACAAATACTGTTATGTGTGTCCTCCAAGAAGGACATCAAGCTTACGATGTCAAAATTAACAATTGTATTATGATAATATTATTATCAATAGATAACATATTAGATAAAAATACTTTTCTATAAGTATTCCTTTTATTTTTATTTGTTAATTTTTTTTAAATATGATTGATACATATAAAAATAATTTAAATTAAATGCTAATTAAAAATATTAATTTTATTTTTTCATTTATTATACATTATTGATTTATAAGCCCGATGTGCTTCACAGGGGACAAATTAATAACTCATTTAAAAATTACTGTATACAATTTTGAAAACGATTTTGGAAACAAAAATTGTAACCATAAAAATTTATGCTGAGTCTGGAAGGGTTAAATATAAAAAATAATTCATAAAATGTAATAAATTAATTACAACAAATAGATTCCAATAAAACAGTTACTTCCTGGTTATAGATGGTTCGTAAATAAAATAAGAATTGTTTTTTTTTTTTGGGGGGGGGGTCAAAATTAAGTTAAATATTCTGGATTTGTGATTACAAGAATTTCTTTTCAATAAGTAAGTGATTTATTTTTTAAAACGAAATTTTATTTTATGGTACAATATGTTATGCCAATTATTTGTACCAAAATGATAAATGTATAAAAAATGATATTACAATAAAGGGTCTGTGGAAGGGGCGGGGTTATATCACTCTCATCACAAAGTTACGTACTGTTTCAGATACTTATTCTAGATGTATTCGATAAAACGCTTTACAATCAATTGCATTTTTAACCTGGTGACGGATAATAACTTGTAAAATGTTTGGTGCCGCGTACAAAAAATTATGATAAAATCTACGAAGTAAATTAAGTCTTGGAGATAACACTTATTTTATTATTCGTTTATCGTCTTTTTTCGTATGGCGTGAATTAATTTAAATGTCGCACTGCTCCAAGAATATTATGTCCAATTCAGATGCATAATTGACAATTATATCTTCCAAGGAATCGATAGCTTTCTGTAAGGTATAATAATTTTAAATAAAAATGAACCCGAAAAAAAGATTACCAGTCACAGTTATTTATTTTCGGGCTGTTCCGAAACCGAAATAAATACATTCATAATATGCCGAAATATGTTAAAAATTACTTTCGTGAAACGATCATGCACGTTTATTTTCTATAATAAAACTACCTTAATGTGTCTTGAACAACGTTTTTGTATGGTAAAAGTTACACTTTTAAAACACGCACTTTAAGCAAAAGAACTCACATTAAAGTTTATACTCCTTTATATAGACTTTCCCGTGGTTTTTTAAGATAACAATTATGGATTTCTTTTTTTCTTTTTTTAAATAGTTTACAGTTTTTTTATAAAGTTAATTAATACGGGTTTATAAAAAAAAAATCTGTATTAATTCTGCATAAAAATACTTTGTAATATATTTCTTAATTTTTTTAATATCTAGGACAATATACACGCATAGTAAATTCTATTTGTATTTTTTAACTGCCCGTATTTTTTTTTGTATTTTCACTACTTTTATGTTTTTTAAGTTTTTTAATATTAATATATAATTTATATTAATGAAAAAAAACAGCAAAAAAAATAAAAAATACTTATATTCAAAATCAAATTTCTTTCTAAGTTTATAAAGAGTTATATATATATGGTCTCGAAGGGACCATAATATATAAAGAGTTTATATGCAAAACCTACTATATCAATTTTTGACAAAATCGAGTTAGACATCGATTCTTATAAGTAAATTAACCAATAAGTCGATTGAGACTATATTTTTTTGTCGAAAGATACTATTTAAAAACGTATATTGCGCTTGTAATATTCTATTTTTTTTTAAAATTAGTATATTTATTCATGTTTTTTCCATGTTAAAATTATTTTCCTTCAAAACTTGCCATTTGCTATTTTTTTTAAATCACCTTGTCCTATTATAGTGTTTTTTGACAATATTACGTTTTGCATAGAAACCCATAATTTATTAATATGTAATTTAGATTTGAATACCTATCTCTCCAACAAGTTTTGGATCCTAAATTATGTAATAACTTATTCAATAAATTAGTGTTAGCTATAGTTTTAGTCCAAATTATCAATCAAAGTATACCAACACTTGACTAGTTTAAAATGAAATTTTAAAGCATAAATAAAACATTTGTGATATATTTAATTTGGTAATAAAATATATATATTTATAACGGTAATGTGATAAAATGGTAAATTTGAATACTAAAAAAACAAATGACTGAAACAATTTTGATTAGAAAAAACGTAATCTAGATTAATAGATTAAGTAATTCTTCTTAAATAAACATTAATTTATATTATTTCAACATGTAATTTACTATAATATAAAACTCAATATTTACTTAAGGTTATACTTAATAACTCGCATTACAAAAAATAATATTTAAATATATGATTTATTTATAATTTAATTTGATTTTGATACTATTAAAGACATTTTTTTAAAATTGTTAATGTTTATTTAAATAATTATTTTATGGCGATATTATTATAATAACAATGTTTAGAAATAAATGAAAGTACAGATAATAATATTCACTATATAAATATAAATATTAAATTTGTAATAATGTAAATTATGAAGATCACGACAGAGTATTTAGTTTGAAATTCTGAATTGGCCCGAATATATTCGACTGTACTGTAAATATATTTTGTTATTATAATTATTCGAAGCGATAATACAGAAATGCATATACAATTAACATAACCAAATTTAAATAAGTTACAGCTAAGTGTAAATAATATGCAATATTTAAAATTGGGAATGAGTTTATCGTTTTAGAAGTAAATCAAAACATATAAAATATAGAAATATATGTTATTGAATAATATATCCATTGAACGCCAAAATTTGAATCTAAACGATATAAAAATAAATTATCCCTTTAGAGAAAACGATAAAAAAAAATGCGATTAAGTTTATGAATGAATATTGTTTATACGTATTGACATTAATTACATGTTATAAACTTATACAATATTACAATTATATTATATTTATATTCTTAATGGAATTAGTGTTCGAGACGTGTTTGCTCGAACATACGCAAGTAGCTAAATTGCCTATACAACACGCCGTGTTACATTGGTCAATATGATTAAAATTTCTAAATATTACAATATTTAAACGCATTGATTAGGTAGAAATATTTTTAATACGTACTGATGAAATAATATAAAATTATTATATTAGTTATATCTGTGTAATTCATGCGGAACCCATTAAAAATATTGATTTATAAATTATTGATAAATAAAATGAGTAAATTCAAAAGTGTATCATCTTTTATTTATATACATGCTATTCGGATTTCAGTTAAAATTTTCATTTCAATAAATAGCTATTATTATATTTAGTTTTTGAATTTCCATAATAATTTTCGTGTTTTAAAAATAATTAAAAAAATGTACTGTATTTCGACCATTTTTGTCTGCAATCAATTTTCAGAGTCTAAATAACCGTAAAATAAATATATAATATTAAAATATAAAATTCGTTATTATTATGCTACGGATTTAATATATGTTTACGGACTGTTTAAACGCATTGCAATATGTATAGCCTGGAAAATTCAAATGATAATCGTTCATGTGGATATGGTGAATTATTCCATAGATAATTTAAATTTAATATAATCTTACAAGTATCGTGTACTAAATATAATCATTTTGAAATGAAATCAAACAGCGAGTTTGTTAAATTTAATTAATTTGGACAACTAGAAATAATTCCGGAAAACGTGAACACTACATTCCGACAAAGATTATAATATTAAACGAGTCGGTGCACTCCAGGGAAGAACAAAAAAAATTCTAAACAATTCGAAAATTTTCTGTACAGTTTTATAAATATAAATATTTTAAAAACTTAGTACAATAAGCCGATACATTATTTATATAAAAATACTCATGAATATTATTAATATAGGATATATCAATGTATAGTTAAAGATAATATATATATTATATTATTATAACAAATATCATTGGTCATTGATGCGTATCCCAAAACAAGTTTAAATTAGGATTATAATATCTCTTCATATTATTTATAAATAATATTATTAAAATATAAAAATAATACATTACAGATAATCCAAAAAAAATAAAATAAAAATAAAATAGGTTTTTACAATAATCGTTGTAATTCAAAAGGAAAACAAACAATATTGTAGATTTTATTAAATTTTACAGGTAAATAACCTAGAAATGTGTATTTAAAATGTTATCATAGCTTATGGTATTATTGGAAATTTATATTTATGACTTTGTTGCTAAATTTTGTTCGATATATATATATGTAGCAATAATTATATAATGTTTTTTGGAAATCCATTGGTTCATCTTAAAGTAAATTTTTATTTTATTTTATATTTGTGATCTTATGAAAAAATATGCAAGAAATTTTTATACGCAAAATGCATAAATCATCAGACTAGAATAAGTATAACCAAAAATTTTACATAGCTTATTCATCGTTAGCAATAAAAATAAATTTGAAATGGACTGACATTTCGAAGCTAACCTATAAAAACTTGTACAATTCTCTCGGCGTTCTGCCAGAACAAATTCGATCAGATAATATATTATTAGCGAATTCTGATCAGTATAACTAAATTAAGACTCTGTCGACTCGTTGCACTTAGAAATAGAATTAGTTTTTTCATACATACCCCTGTAGGTACTTCGTAAAATGTATTTCAACTGTGTTGAAAGTAATCACGGAAATTTCATTATTTTGTTGATGATTACAGGAAACGAAAAGGAAAGAACGTCGGCGTAGATGGAATTAACGGTCTTGTCGCCAATGATGAAAAATTTAGCTTCTTGTTAATCGTTTAGATTCGATAAATGGTACAAGTTATCGATTTATCGATCATCGTATTATCACTATATCTGATAACTTATCACTCTTTTAATTGTAAAAATACTTTAAAATAAAATTTGCGTCTTATCAATATTTAAAAAAAAGAAAATTTAAAATAAACAATTTTTCGGTAAAACAAAAAATTATAGTGGTAATTTATTTATAGAAATAGATGGCCTGAGGTTGTATTGAGTTCTGGTACATATGGTTTCTGGTTGTATAGCAAAATGTATTTACCTGTAACAAAAATAATAAAATAAAATAATAAAAGTACAAAAAAATAAAAATAAAAATAAAAATGATAACTTTAATAATTTTATTATTTAATTTTTCAGGAAGGGTTTAATGTTCATTAAATAAGTATACTTTGAATGTATAAATCTCAAGATAATGGTTGAATGAATAAAATATAATATCATGGATTGTCGCGTAATAAATACTTATAAAATTATAATATGAATCTACGGTAGATTATAAATTAAGTGCCGTACACTAAAGTTTTGCAATACTGAAATTAAATCCAATATAATAACAGTTTGTAGCTGTCTCTTAAATAGCTGTTCTTTAAATTGTGTCCAATCATCGTCTTCACACGTATGCATACATACATATTCGATTTACTTAACACAAAATTGAAACGTAATGATGTAAATTTTCAACACACGTAATCAATCGATCAGAAATTTGTCGTATATGCCAATTTAATTTTAACGCATATACTTTTAACTACATATTATTATGTATTCTGAATATATTATTGTCAATATAGATAATTTATAAAAAAATAAATTTTACATATTTATACTAATAACAATAGCCGTGGCTGTTAAATTGTTATTATGTATGTACTATGTAGTATATATCTATCTAGCATACTCGTAATATATTGTACGACTATCGGTGTTAAATACTTATGAAGTTTAATGAAATGTATTTAAGATGTAAAAGAAATGCGAGATCTCAATTTATTGTTTGATGGTTCTTAAGAATGTTTTCATAAAAAATCATTGATCTTTACGACTAATGTGAAGAAAAGTATTAATAAAATCCATATAAATAATATAAAAAGATGTGTTTATTATAGATAAAAAGGTCTATATTATAATATATGTAGTGTAAGTATATATATATATAAATATAAGATAAAAATTATGCCTTTAGTTGATAAAAATAGTTAGTAATCATTTATTTAAGAATACATAAAACTAACTTATAATTTTAACGACAAATTATTCATAATGTTAAATAGCGTATTTGAGATGTTATCAGAGTATTTTGTTTTAGATTGTCATTTATTAAAATGTTGAATTTTATTTAATCCATATTATAAGCATATTATAATAATCTGTGACAATATAATTAATTCACTATTTTTTTTTTTTTTGGATAGATTGATAGTAATTATGGATAATTAGAATTACTTAAACAACGTACTAAATGAAATTATTTTTCAATAATTGAGTTATGCTGTTACATAAATGGAAATATTTGTTTCCATTAAATTCTGGTATAAGAATCACTTATACATATGGATATATTTGCGATTGGCCCAAAATGCATTTTAATTACTTGTTTAAAATGTATAGTATAAGTCATGAATTAAATACAAATTCATACATTAAAATTTACATTGTAACTATTCCACTAACATAAATAATTATAGTTATAATCAAGGCTGGGCAAGTTAACGATATTTTTTAACTTGTTAAGTTAAGTTAATTGAAAATAATATAAGCTAAGTTAAGTTAAAAGTTACTCGTATATTTTTATTAACTTTTAAAGTTAAAAGTTAATTTTGAAAATAAAGTAACTTAACTTAGTTAAAAGTTAAAATTTCCAAATTAGGAAAAAAAGTTCGATATACCTATAAATTGTAAAAAGGTAAAAAAAGAATGGGTATTCTTTACGCTCAAAAAAACTACTGGGAACTTCTTCTACCTGAAAAAGTGTATACATGTAAAAATAAAAATACAACACGTCATTTTAAAACCCATGCATAAATAAGAAATCAGAAAATAACTCCTAACTTCCAAGATACCTACATTATTGTTCGATTCATACTGATTTAATTATTATAATATACAAATATCTAATCTAATTAAAATATTCAGTATCTATCACTTCAATATATTTTCTATACTGATAGACATAAATACCAGCCTCCATGTAGTTAAAAAGACCAGACTCAGCCAAATATTCGTCAACGGCAAACAACTCGTGCGTGAGTGGTGCATCGATTCTTATCGATTACGTACATGTTATTGTACGTGCCTACTAAAATTGCGTATAGGTACCAAAAAGTAAAATCCTCATTCAAAAATTTGCATTGTTCTTCGGGCAAAATTTAACTTAATTTAAATACACTTTTATATAATGTTAACTTGAAGTTAACACGTTCATTTGAATAAAAATGTAACTTATTACAATTTATTGTAATCTGAAAAAAAAAGTAACGCTTTAAGTAACTTAATTAAAATTAACTTAATTCTTTAACTCAATTTTAACTTTTGACTCGTTAATGCCCAGCCTTGGTTATAATATATTCAATAAAATATTTCAGTATTTTTGAACTTGGTTTTCTAAAACACGACTTTAAATTGGATCCTGCCGTACGCCATATACAACACGACCCCAAAAAATTAAAACTAATGGCCCATTAGTGGAAAAGGGTACGTAAAAAAATCGTCAAAAAACCACAAGGTAGTAATCGCAGTAATGTTCAAAAACTTGTCGGGTCTGACAAAATTCTGAATGTCCTTTTTCGGAGTTGATTGCTCGAAACAGGAGGCTCTAATGGTTGACGATATATATATATATATACTTATGCATAGATGGTGTATTAACGACGGTTAGGCTCGAACGTGTCCCCCGAAAACGATCGTTTCAACAGAATGGAATAAATCACGCGATAAATTAGAATCGCCGAGTCTTTTGTACGTTATTGAATTTTCCTTTTTTGAATATTTATCGATATCCATTGAGTTTTTCGAAAAACATTACATATCATGACCCACCCTTATATACGCGCAGATGCTTCCAAAATGCGGTTTTGGTTATTTCGGCGAGGCCGTTTCGGCATACACCATTTTGTCGTAATGTAATTTTGGCGTAGAACCCATTTCGGCGTGAAGTACATTTTAGAGTTATTATTATATTTTTCTATTTTAGTTAGTACTTTATACATAAGTAATCGTTTAATTTTCCCAATAACTAAAACCCAAAAATTAATACGGTAAAATACGGTTTTTGTCAATACATATAATTTTAACACTTATTTTACAACATTGAGACATCGAATTATGATTAATAAATAATTACTCGTATTATTATAATGTGGCGTCTACAATTTTAATTTATATCGAATACTTTTCAGCATGCATTTTACGAACCAATGTATGTACGAGTATTTTACGAAAAAATTAAGGAAATCAAAGTTGTAATTAAATATTTTAAACCTAATTAATAGTTATCCCAGATTCAAATGTATTTACATTTTTATTTTCTAAAAAAAAAAATAATTAAATAGGTACATTAACACCAGCTTGAGTACGACACCTTTTGAGTTCAACTCGTGTGCATTAATTTATATACTACAATGAGATTTGTATATAGTCGGTTATTGTTAAAGGTAAAATGAAACTTCTGTTAAATGTAATACTTAAATAATTGAACCGGCTTTTGAGTATGACAGTTTGAGTAGATACATACTTTATGTATGTACCTATATCGGAGTTCGTAATGGTCTCGCTTAATGTTAAATATATTTAAAAAAATGATAATACGTTTTATCGCCATTTTGTATCACTGTGTCCAAATATTTTTGATTTACTGGTACTAAACGCGTCAAAAATATACTTATCTCCTACGTAGATAAAAATTCCTCAGTAGCGAAAAATTTTCCATGGGTACTATATTGACTAGTGTGTAAGACTGTCAGATATGAATTTATAATATAATTAATAGTGTAAGACATACGAACTCGATAAATGTATGAAAAATATAACCACGTTGGTTATATTTTATATTGGTACCGAGTTGGCACCTACCTAATATAAATCGCCTTTAATCTAATCGTAAATTTACTATACTATATGTAATATATAAGGTTCTATATTAAAATTAAAAATCATTAATATATAAATTTCATAAACATAAAAAAAACTAGGAATTCAAAAAACAAAATATAAGATAAAAAGATATAGTAGGTATTAAAAATGAATATCATGCTAAAATGGTTTTATACGCCGAAACGGCTAATACGCGAAAACGGTCAAGCCAAAACGTCCGGTTCCAACCAAAATGGTTTCATGTCAATTATGAACTAATATTGTTATATTAACAAAATGTCAAAGTGTCCAAAACCTTTATCAAAGTATTTGGAATCCATTTTCATGTGCTTTAATGTATATTAATAATATATGAACTCTAAAAGCAAACAAATAAATAAATTCACAAAGAATTGATAATGTATCGACATCAAGTTGTTTTAATTTCTCAAGAAAATTTTATAAATACTGCCATAGCATACATAAATACAATATATTATATGGATTAATTGTCCACTTGTTAAAACATTATATTAATTATCATATTATATAAATCTAAATGTAATAATATATTTAATACAATATTAGATAAAAACATATCGATTAATTTACTATTTATATATTATTAAATATATTAATAATATATTTTTAAGAAATAGGTATTTTCAAATTTCAATTATTAAATTTTTTTCTAAACTTTATTTTGAAATTAAGACCAACTGATTTGCATCGTTATTAAGTGATTTATGGAATATAAAAAAATTTTTTATACAAATTCAAAAATGATCTCGTGAACCATTTCAAATACTGAGTGAGAACCTTATGGTTTTGAGTCTACAATTAGTTTAATATAATGATGTATAAAAAAGATGACGAATGTACACTTTTAGCTAGGAAAAAATACTTTTGTGATATACCTAGACATGCTCAGAATTGATGTTTGAATACAATGATTGTAGTTAGGTAGGTCATTTTTACGTTTTTAATGTACGCTACTATTTAATAATAACACAAAACTATTTTGCTGTGCGTTGAGGGAAGTGATAATACAAGTGACCAATATCTTCACCTTTTCACGTAAGTTTTAAGTAGTAAATATTAAAAAAAAATACCAAATAATTTTTATGCAAATATTAAAACGGCCTTTTCTCGATTTTATTTTTTGTATATATGTTTTGTTCGACCAACGAATTTCTAACTATAGCACTGGTCATCACTCGTAAGTACATTGCACATTATGTCCGTTTTTCACTATTATATGCCATCAATCATAATATTATATAACCTATCACCGTTCCTGGCTTTTTCTAACTACTTTTTCTACACACGTAGGCACACCATACACACATAATATGAAGGACAACAATGCAAAACGTACTATTTGTCATTTTTATGAATATTGAGTGTATGAATATTGTGATAAATTGGATGGTATTTAGTCTAAGTGTTTTGTTTTCTACACAACACAAAGTTGATTGAAAAACTTGCTTTTACAGAACATTCATTTTTCAGCGTTCAATAAATATTTAAAAAAGTTGTTTTTCTTCTTTTATGTCGTACTATTTTTCAATTATAAAAATGTACATATACGTAGGTACCACAAATGCATAATATAATATTACTTATTTAATTATTGATCAAAACGATACGTTCCTGTTCACGTTTCCGCACACTTATTACATCCACGTATTGAAAAATGTATGTATTTTTTTTTGTGTCAGTTGCAAAAAAAAAAAAAAAAGAAAAAAAATTAGAATATAATATATATAAATATAAAAAAAATTAGAATATGGAATTTCGCTTTAAAAATAAATTTTCAAAGAAATTTCACCCAATTTTGTGTATATATATGTACATTATTATATTAATGTGTGTAAATGGCTAACGGCATACGTGTGTGACTTGACCTCTGATTAGAAATTTATGGGTATAGAAAGAGCGCGAGAGAGAGACCGAACAAACATCGTAGAAAACGATAAAGCATATGGGTAACATACACGTATATACGTATAGTTCTTGAAATTTTGTAATTCAATAGTAAATTATGATTAAAATTTTCATGACGCTATCCATTAGGGGAAACTATATGCTTTTTTCCTCTTACGGTCGAGAGATATAAATCGGGTAGAAAAGTTAGATGTTGTTGATATTATTTTTTTCGCATCGCACTAACGCCACTATGGTTTTAGATATAAATTCTTCGGCGAATAATATATAATACCTACGGGTACATGTATACATGTGGGCGAGCGTTGGATACATCGCACGGGCATTAAATCATTTTTTTTTTTTTTTTGTACCACTTAAACGTCGTTTGTAACTATGTCCGTTAACTTTTAAATTAAAAGCAATAAAATAATTCTCGACTGCCATGGGTAGTAAATTTAAAAAAAAAAGGTTGCCGTTCGAGTACTTGCACTTGACGGATTTTCCACCCATTTAAAGTGCACACTAGAATTGTATTTGTTTTTTATTTTTGTTTTAAACGTCCCTCGGACAATTGTCTATAAAATCTTAAACGTTTAAACTACGCAACTATAAACATCATATTTGTATTAAAATATTCTTCATATTCTTCATATTTAAATATATATATATATTATTATATATAATATATATATATATATATTATAGCTCAAAAAATAATAAAAATTGTCGACATGAAATATAATAAAATAAAATAAAATCAAAATAACATGTAAGATTTATTCTTTTAGAACTGTATTTTGAATATTATATTTTTTACTATGTAAAACTATATAGCTAATCAAAATAATTGCAGTTTTAAAACATTGAATTACCTTATATAAATTTATACATACAATTCTTGGCAATTATAACTAATTATTAAAACGAAAATAGTGAAACCTTTACAACTCAAAATAAAATATTATATTTTTGAAAAAAATTGTTTTTAAAGTATGGATTTTTTTAGATTTTCAAATTTTATTTAACTTAAAATACCTAAATTATCTTAAGTGTATACAAAAGTATACGTTATAAATACAAACAACTATATTAAAACGATTTTGATAAAATTTTATTAAATTTTCGATATTAAGAATTATTTTACTGAATAACGGAATGAGACCCGGCTATAAATTGCACTGATTAAATTAATATTTATATGATTAAAAATTAACTGCATTATATAATAAGTAAGTTGTAAAATCACAGCTAAATATATGACAGAATGAAATAGTTTTCATGCGTATTAGATATAAACGGAGAATTTCATAAGGAATTGGACGATTTGACTGATTACAATTTTCAAACAAATTGGGAATACAAATAAGGAGAGTTAATTTTGTACAAAAAAATTTTGAGTAATATTAATTTTAAGTAGGTATTTAAAATCCTATTAGAAGTTAATTTTATTAGAAAATTAAAATAAACACTTTTTTTTAAACATATTCATTTGAAAGTATGAAATTATATAATTTCATGGATTTTTATATTAATAATAATAATTGTTATGGGGTATGGATATAATATTATTTTGGTCAATAGAACAGTTTTGGTCATTTAATGCTTTTATACGATATATCTTTAACAATTATGTATCCTAAATACACGTATGAAAAAAATGCGTCTTTTAATATTACAGTTTTTTAAGGTGAAATCGTTCAATTCTGTACGCTTCCAATCATATTGACTATTCAAACATTTATTTTAAATATATTATAATTGAATTATCATTAAGAGGATACTATAAATCAATTTTAGCGTTATTAAAATACGTATACACTCTATAACTATAACTTCTCTCTTAGTAATTACAAAGTCAATATTTACAAAAAATATGAAAGATAAAAATCTTTACTATACTGTAGCATAAAGTTTTATTAATTAATGTTTTTCTTAATTTAAAAATTTTTAAATTTCATGATTTTCAATCATGGATTTTAGGCTTTCAAAAAAACATATTGAAAAAAAAATCCATGCTATAGTACAGTATATATTCTATCTATTTTATATATCTTTCATATTATATTTAAATTTTGACGCTGCAATTTTATAAGGAAAAGTTTTAATTATAGAGCGTGATTGAAATTTATATAACAAATATCTTAATAACACAACAGTAAAAAATTGATTATTTTTAAATTTCTTTTAAAATATAATTAAATATTTTTAAATTGTTGGATTCTAATTTTTCTTAAAATATCAACAAAATTTTAATACACAAAATGTCTTAAAAATTGAGCATGTAGCATCCTCTTAAGAAACAATAGTTTAAAGTTCTAATTATACTTCATATATTTTCCTACGAAATAACAATAAAATATGTTTCATTCTGATGATTAGATTTAATTTCCGAAAATTTCAAGGTTATATTCAATATAAGTGAGTAGGGTGAAGATTTGGTATTTCGTGCTAGTTGATTATATAATCGATTATACTCGATTTATATCAGAGTGGGGAAAATATTATATTTATTCTTGATCGTTTATATTGATTATTATAATATATATAATATCATAATTCAAATATTCAATAAATAATTTAATTTTACATACGAGAGCAGTGTTGGCAAATAAGAAAGTCACTTATTTATGAATAAAATCCTATATAGACTTTATTTGTATCTGAATTTTAAACTCTCAATATAATGTATGCAGTTATAAATGATAAACTTTTAAATACAAATTCAATGAAAGAAAAGTTTTTTCTAAAGCCCTATTTTGAACGAATAATATTTTTTTAAGTGTCTATATTATATTATAGTCATAAGAATTGTGTATATAATTTTATTGCAGTTTTAAATGCAATAATAATCAATAATAATTATTCGTAAAGTTTAATTTTAATTAAAGTATTTTATATGCATATAACAATCTGCTAAAAACATACAATGATTTTTGAATTGTTTAATTTAGGTACAGTGATGAAATAAAGTTCAGCATAACAATTTGAAAAATGTACAATATTAAAAAAAATTTAGCAACTCAAAGTTGTAGACATTTTAAAATACAATATTATAAAACATAGTGTAAAATTAAAGAATATATATTTTTAACATAATCGAATATTTAAAGTAAAAAAAAAATCGTAGAATTTCAATTTCTGAGTAAAAATAAAGGTTATCATGACACGAAGTAGTAAATTATAGAACGTTTCGAATGATAGAATAATAAGTTTTGTGGCTTAAGATGATGTACTATAATGCCCGTTAGTTAGACAGATACAATAAATACGGGTAGTGTCTGTCTATCTAATGGGCAGTTATTAAAATTAATTTATGGAAAACAATGAATTTTTGTGTCAAAATTAGAATTTAAACATATAATACCAATTTCGAAAATCAGGATATTTTCTGGAAATTTATATAACCTTTTTTTTAAATATTGTTTAAAAAATAATGTTACAGGGTTTTAGTGTTAATTTTTTTTTTAACTGTTACATATTTGTTAAAAAATACCTTATAAAAAGTCTATATAATTTTCTAGAAAATATTCTATCTTTCAAAATAGATCATAGGTGTTTTCGCTTCTAATATTAACGTAGACGCCATCATATTCATTATTTTGTGTAGCAAAATGTCACTACATTACATATTTAGTTGTAAAGAGACAACAAACGTGGTTACAATGTCCTCTTAACGAGTAGATACAATGGAAATCGTTAAATTTATTATGATTTATATTGATTTCATTAAGTTTCATTGTGGAGTTGTAAAACAAAGTTATTTATGTTTCTGCAATTTTAAATGTATTTGTAGACATTTTAAACGCGTTGGTATTAAGAATAATGGTCATTATATGCATTACCTACACGTGTAAGTATTTATTTAGTTAATCTTTACTCACTGAGGTTGAAAACACTAATAATTATTATTATTTTTATGCATTAAAACATAAATAATTTAAATTATACTAAAAATAAACAATTAATTAATCAAAATAAATGTATACCATACAATTATATAATACTTTTGGTGTTTCGCTGTACAGTTTTTATAGTGTATAATAAAATAGATTGGTATAACTATAATTAAACATGTGTGTCTACTGATTTTTAGCCTTTAATATTATGCAAACAACATTTTTATACTTTTACGTTGTAAATTGTATATCCTTATAGCTAATTAATAGTAATTTGATTATTTATGTCAGTACTTATCAACTTATGACGCTTAAATAATGTTCTATTGTATTACATATTTTTTATTTATGGAACTTCTCTCTTACAGTATAAATATATTCCGTATTCTTGGAGAATAATCACGATATTTTATTGACATTTTCAACATAATGAACAGTTATACATGTATTTCTATTATATATTAAGAGTAATTGAAAATTTTAAATTTAAATAATGATCTCCTAATAAATAGTAAAGAGCTACTTAGCATAATAACTGATAACGGGTATATAGGTAGATATATAATACTAAATATTATGTTGATCAGTTATATTTTAAATGTAATTAAAATTAAAAATTAAAAGAGTCAATACTCTTATAAAAATAAAAATGAATTTTTTTTATAAAAATAACAATATTATATTATACATATTCATATTACTTATCTTACGTATAATATTATTTTTTGCCATATATATATATATATATATTTATTTTAATTATATTTTAAAATAATTAATAATCAAACAATTTTTAAAAAATTTATTACATTAAGACTACCTATATTCTTTTAATTTAAATTAGAATAACTAAAACCTAATATTTTAAATGTTTATTTAAAATACATTAACATTAAAAATTCAACAATCATAGGTAATAAAATGATGAAAATATAATTAATAACTATTCTAACTAATCCCGTTTAATGAATCACGATATTATACCTATATTATATTCCTAATTGAATTTGTGAATTTTGTGTATTTAGTAATTATCAGCTGTTCTTATAATTATGCAATTTAATGATTTATAATAAACAATTTACATTAAACAATAAACAAATTAAGTTTACAATATTGAGTATACACTGTGTACCAAATGATTGTATATGCTCTTAAATCATTTCACTGTGCGAGATGGAAATAACCATCAAACAAATAGGAGCGTTTATATTTATTATAACAACTCTAAATTCTCATGATTCTAGCTTTAGAAAAATAAAAAAATTAATCGCTGGTCTAGATGAAAAATGCAAAGATTTTGAAACTACCACTGTGGAATAAACTAAGAAAGTTAATGTATCAGAACAGTGCTCCTCAAACTTTTTTGTCATGTGGTCCCCTAAATTGAACGTAAATTTGTTATGGCTCCATAAGATTTATTTACCATCAAAATCGTTGAAATAGTCTGGAATTTTTTTTTTTTTTACTTAACCAGATATTAAATTGCTGAATGAATTATAAAAACATAAATTATGTACGTTTTTTTATTGATTTGAATAAAAATGTTTTATTATTAAATCACCCACTAACTCACAAATCACCAACCATTAAATTTTCATAATTTTTTTTTTTAAACACATTTGTAAATAGGTAAAATAAAAGAAATATATACAAACATTTCATGATTTCTCCAGAAATCCATACGCCCTCCCCCCACGGAGCTACGGCTCACAGTTTGAGAAGCACTGTGTTAGAGGAAAACAATAAACAATTGGTATTAGACGACATTGATGAACTTCACCGTAAAGTTGTGCGTCTTGAAAACATTCAGTCCACAATGCCTAATATAAACATTGATCAAATTAACGAACTTCAAGACAGACTATTACGAGTAGACAAGCTACTTTTCTTCAATATTCCGAAATCTGGAACTGAAAGTTTGATCGATACTTAGAGTAGATCATTGGTCAACGATATGTTAAGTGTCTTACACTTAATCAGAACTGTGTTAAATTTCAAGGGAATCTAAAAATATCTCCAGTAAAAATAACTATGGCCAAAATATTTTCATTAAAAAAGATCTATATTTTTATATTTATTTAAGTATAATTATTAGTTCAATCCTATCATTTTAAAATGGACAATTCCCAGTGCAAATTTAGATGTAATGGTGTAATTTTGGATTTTTTACTTGAATATAATTATTAAGGAAAATAATAAAAAAAATATTGTATGACTATTTATGTTTGTGTCACAAACCACGGCCTATAATTGGAATAACAATACAGCATGTGTGATGTAGAGGTGGATACGTTTTTTGACAGTATTCGTAATCATATTATCATAATCATTGAGATAAATGATATTTATTGCCATATTGTATTTTTCTATTTCGTAGATAAACAATTTGGAAATAATGATAGATATGTATATTGATTACACTTATGCAAAGCTTCTGTAAGTTGTTATACTACCACATTATTTTATAGTAAGGGATCGATTTAACTATATCGTATCCTATTATATAAAATTATAATATTAAAACTCTTACATCTATTCAAAGTCAGAAAGGTCCTCAATTAGTTATATTAGTTATAAATAGTAATATTAGTTTATAATGAACAACTCCATAACTCGTATAAAAATTGTAAAGATAAATATATACGTATGGTGTTTTACAGAATATAACAAATTCAAATGCAATTCTTGTTTCACTTCCAATTATAATGAAACCGGTAGGTAATATTATTTTATAATAATTTTAATCCGATATATTTTTGTTCAGTTAATAATTAATATATATATATATATAATAATAATATATTTTTCGATACTTAAAAAACTCTAAAATATTTCAATATAAATGGTTTTTCCTCTGGGTTTGTACATACTTTTAATTTTCTATATTAATGGGACACACACACATACACTGAAAAAATTGCGATTTTGGGTAATAGATTAAAATTTTACTTTTTTGTTTCATTTGAAAAGTTTTGGCCAGCGAAGGCAGTGGAAACAACTCAATTTTTTTTAAATATTGTAAATGAAAATATACGATATAATAACATGAGTCACTACATATTTATAATACACTAAAGTGGAAATAAAGTGTTTTAAAATGAAAAAAAAAAAATGTTTATTATTTTTATTTAATTAAAGCAATGATAATTAAAAAATCATCACTTGCACTCGAATGCATACAAGTTCAAACAAAAGAAGCCATAGAAAAAATTAGAAACTGCAATAAACAGTCAATTTCCTTCAAGAAATTTAAATAGTCAAGTAATTACTACACTTCAACTAGTTGTTGCTAGTCAATTACTTAATAATATTTGATATGTTTCTTGGAAAATTTGTAGAGTGAGATTAAAATCATAAGCATGTTCTCAAATCTTATAATAATATTAACGATTTGAATTTAGCAAATAAGTATAAGTTGCTTAATAACAAATCATTTCTTCTTTATGATCATAAAAACAAAAAATAATGTTTATTTAGAATGATTGATAATTTTAAGGTTCTTAAAAATGATAAAAAATGCAGACAGATAGGATATTTTAAATTGTGTCAAACATTTTTTCATAAATAATATAAAACGATACTTGTTTATCATATGAATACAACTTTTCCACTTGTTTATATTTTAATCGACAAAAACAATCATATCTAGAAATTCGAAATGTTTTAAAAACGTTTGAATCTGATTTAAATTCAAACAGCATCATAATTGATTTTTAACAATAATTAATTTTAGCATATAAAAATGTATTTTCTAATTCTGAAATAATTATTTGTTTTTTTTTTTAAATTTTAAACAAAGTATATGACGTGAAGTACAAGAATTTATTTTCATTATATATGATGAAGATGCAGAGTTAACATTAAAATTCCGAAATTTAAGTGTTTTAGCTTTTTTATTCCTATGAATAAAGTTGTAAAATTTTTTAAAAACCATTTGAGTCAAATTTTTATGTTGAAAACCAAAATATTTTATCTACATTTATTAATTATTTCGAATAGACGTGAATCAGCCATTCTAATTGCCGAAATGGTGAATGTATACGTTTAGTATAGAAATGTTGAATTACTACGATTCATTAATACAAAACCTACCTCGTATGAACATTCAGTGGTAGGATGTCATCATGGGAGCAAGCCATGGTTTAATATGGAAATTTAATCTTTTTTGAAAAAAGAACAAGTGTTATAAGAGGTACCTACTTATTATAATATAATTTTAGTTTATAAACTGTAGGTATTTACATCGTTAACTTTAAATTTCAAAAAAAATTTAATAAATTAAATTGGAAAGAAAGTTGTCAGGAAAAGGAAGTCTAAAATAACAAAAAAAAATGTATGGTCAATGAAGGAAAAATACTAAAAATAATGGTAAATATGATCACCAGACTACAGAGAGTATTTAATTAATTTAATTATATTTATATTATTATCATCACATTTTTATTATTAATACATAAGTTTAAATATAATTTATTTGACACAGGTATTTTGACTCGAGATATTTTTTACATGTAATCAAATCTAAGTAGGTGTTTAAGTATATTGGAGGTCATAATATCGAATCGTTTTGGCAAAATATGGAGAACATGAATAATAATGATGATTTATGGTATAATGATAAATGGTGAATACCTTTTACCTAAAAACATATTATAAAATGTATTTATATTCTTTTATTATTGTAGGAAAATTATAATTTAATAACCAAAATTTAGATTAAAAAACTGACTGAGAATATAATGATAGTTGTACATATATAATTTTTATTTTATCTACAATAAAATAATAAAATTTTTAATATATATATGAAATGTAGAATTTTGAATAAATATCATCGATAAAATAACACACTTATTCATAATTAAATTTGAATTTAATACTTCAATAATGCGATAATGTAGTTAAATATAATATAAAAGTACATTTTTTGGCATTTTATAATTTAAAACAATTAGATAAATTACAGTGTAATACTGTAGTCTATCTAATGAGTGTAAAACTACTAGGGCATAAAAAATACCGTGGACTTAAAAAAATAAATTATTTCATTAGTTTTAGTAATTTTTATTGCTAAAGTAATAGCCTATGAAATAATATTTAGTATGATATTGGTTAAATATCAAGAAATATTTTATTAGAATCCAATAATATTAAAATTGAAATACATTCGCATGTGATGTTTTGAAAATTTTAAATTTACAAATATAAAACCTACCTATATGAATTGATTTACTTTAGTAAGATGTTACAAAAAAAATTTATTACAAAATTTGTGATCCAACCAATCTTTAAGGAGGTACAAAATTCAAAACTTATCAATTGGTACGTTAAAGGTTAAATGGAAAATCACTTAATGGAATAATTGAAAATTTGACATATACTTTATATTATTTTTTAAAATATATTTAAAAAGCTAAAATCATTATGATATTGTTGATATTTTCTAGATTATGACTGGATATTTATTTTTGATATTATATAATTTTAAATGCATAATTTTTATTTTTTAAATTTAATTCCAAAACTATCTCAATTTTTTGATGACGTAAGTAAAATAAAATTAAAATATTTAAAATTGTTTTATAAATATGTAAAGTTTATCATGAAACGTATATTGTTGCATATTGTTATGTTACTATAAAATAATAAATAACGATGAAAATTTTATTATTACAATGTATTTATTATTTCTTCTAAATATTTAACGTATGCGTGGAAAATTAAATTACCATATAAATATTTATACCCTTTTGGATAAAAATTCTATACAATGCATATACGTAAATTGGAGTAACTATAGCAACAATTTTGCAGCACTACATTGCGATTTGTGACAAAGGCTTTTTTTATTGGTCTTTAAATGCACTGACTAGATGCGATTATTCTTCTAGTGGTTAGTTTGTTTTAATTTATTGAAATAAAAAATGTATTCACTATAATACAAATAAATATTTAAAAAATAAATTCTTTTTTTTTTTAATAACATACTTGTTGAAATACACTCGAGCTATTACTGTTATAATATAAATTATTTTTTAACCCAATATTAACAAAAAATAATAAATTTAACACTGCTTAAACCATAAATTAGTTTTCGGTTAGCACTAAGAATGATAACTTAGTTGTCAAAATACGTATAAACAATTAAAATGTATTTTAATTTTTTTTTATGATTTTCAATTTATATAATATTAACATACTTGTTATTTAAAATTACCAATCCACATAACAACTTCGATGGATAGATAATAAGAATTCTTGTCTATAATCAACATGATTTTATGGAAATATTGTAGACATTTAAACTGCATTTGTTTGATTAATAGAAAATGTTGAGGACTTTAAAACTATGTTTTGATTAAGTATAATTACTCGTACCCAAAAGGTATACATTTAAAATTATAGATAGCGTAATATTGATAAATTCTGTTTTAATTTTCAATAATATTACATTCAAAAATTCAAATGAAGATGTATTTGCAATGCAATAAATTACAGGGTTGTTAACATTTTATTCCAACTTCAATATTTAAAGACTTAATGCTACAAATTCTTCTTCTTATCCTTCGGCTTCTCCTTTAACTATTTGGGGTTGGTCATGCTAGTCCTACACTTCCACTTAATTCTATCTCCCACATTTTTTTCACTAAACCCCAACTTCTCCATATCATTCGCCATCACATCCCTCACTTCTTTTGTGATTATCCTCCCCCTCTTTCAATCAATATACATTTCCTTTACTAATCTTACTGCCTCAATGTCTTCCCTCCTTAATACATGCCTGAGCTATCTTATTCTATTCTCCTTCATTTCATCAACTATCGAAGCTACTTATATACTACTTCTTATATATTCGTTTCTTATTTGGTCCTCTCTAGTCACTCCATGCATTCACCTTAACATTCTCGTCACTGCTACACTTATAGTCTGCTCTATTTTTTTATCTACTGCCCAACATTCTATCCTATAAATTATTGTGAGTCTCACCACTGTCATATAAAATATACCTTTAAACCTAATAGGGATTCTTTTGTCCCACAAAAACCCGACGCTTCTCTCCACTTCATCCATTCACACTTAATCCTGTGTTTCATATCTTCTTCGAAGCTCCCATCATTCTATACACTAATTCCTATATACTTAAACATCTCTTTCAACCTCTCCCAATACATTACTACTCAACTTTATTTCTTACCTTTCTCTATTTGCTAAATGTTTCCTTTCACCGAAGTTATACTCTATGAATTCTGTTTTACTTCTACTTATTCTTAGTCCTTTACTTTCAAGTGCTTCCCTCCACTTTTAAATAAGTAAGGACTCAAAGCCAAACCCTGATGTACTCCCTATCTGATTCTAAAATCCTCAATTTCTTTACATAGACTCCTCAGTCTTGTACGTTCCCCATCATACATATGTTCAAAAATTTTTGCATACACTTTTGGTAATATTTTTTTTCATTAATCTCCACTTTAAAGTCTCCCTAGGAACCCTATCATAAACCTTTTCTAAATCAATAAATACCATACAGAATTTTCTTTTCCTTTCTCTGTATTTCTCTATAATTTGTTTTAAACAAAATATTAAGTCCATTGTTGACCTTCCAGACATAAACCCAAACTGATTTCCAGCAAGAATTGTCTCACTTTTTACTCTTTTATATATTATATTTTTCGAAATCTTCATACTGTGATTCATAAGTGTATTCTTATCTAATTCTCACATTCCTGTACATCTCCTTTACCCTTAAATATCGGTCTCACACAACTCTTCTTTACGATTCTGGAACTTTTCCTTCAACTAGTACCTTATTAAAGAACTTTTTCAACTGTTCTATGCTTAAATTTCTTAATACGAGTACATTCCATACTTCTGCTGAAACATTATCCGGTCCCACCTCTTTCTTATTTTTAATTTTTCTCACAGTGCTCCACACTTCATCTTCTTTTATTAAATCCACCTTATCCAAATTCATTTCCATTTGATCAATTGCCTTTCTTGTAAATTCTTCATTTAATAAACCCTCAAAACATTCTTTCCATTTCTTTATCACTTCCTCGTCCTTTGTTAACACCCTCCTATCATCATATTTTATATAACAAAATTTTCCTTAGTTAACATTAATATTTCTTTATCCTATTATTTTATTCCTAACCTCTCATATAATTCATCATATTTCCCTAATTTAGCTTAACTCACTGCATTTTTTACTGCTATTGATAAAATTTTATCTCTCTCTCTCTCTCTCTCTCTATCTATATATATATATATATATATATATATATATACAGTGTAATTTTTAAGCATGTTCACCTTATTTTTAATCACGTATAATGCGTTTTTTACTCATTTTTTTAGTACAATTTAAAGCACTAATAACAGTAATAACACTCATTTTTTTTTTTAAATAAATAATTTTTATACTATTTTTTATCTAGGTGATTTTTTTTTTCATAAATGACAACCACTACCTATAACTTTATATTGTAAAAACAAATAGATTTTCTTTCAAAATATTATATTTTTATAAAAAATTATTAATTTCATAAAAATATTATATTAGTTTTTTAAATTTAACATGAAAGGCATTTCAAATTTGTTCATTATTCATGGTTAAAAGTGGGATAAGAATATGCTTTAAAAATCCCTCTGTAAATACATATATATTACATAAAATATAATGATAAATGGAAAGCTTAAAACTAAATAAGGACATTAGTCCCTCCAGGAATTTTTTCTACTTTAAGCCTTGGAAATAGGAAACCGTGGTCGACAGTGTCAAAAGCCTTTTTAAATTCCGTGATAATTACATCGACCTGACCACCACGTTCAATGACTTCAAATATATATGATCTAAAAACGACACTACTAGGATTAGTGGACTTCCTGTGTCTAAAACCGTGCTGTTCGTCTATTATAATATGATTTAAACTTTTTTTTTTTATTTAAAAGTAAACGATTGATTTAAAAAGTTTAGCTAAGTGGGAATGATAGAAATGGGCTTATCATTTTTGACATCAGACGGATATAACTCATAGATCAGCTATCGCAACCGCTGACAGGTTGGTACTGGTTATCTGGTTACCTCGTCTTTTAGGCTATATCTAAACCCAAGTACGCAATTTAATTTTCCCCGAAAATATCCGAGATGGGAAAACTCCCCTATATTATTTTTAGGACGCCTCATTCTTTTTGATAAGTATTATGTCTGCTGTCGACCTGTTTAAACCTCAATTAATCGATTTCTACGACAGGCATGAGGAATCTGTGGATGTATTCTATCTCCTTGCACTCGGTAAATATAATCCTGTCTATAAATAATTATTTGTATTTAATTTAATATTAAAAATACAATTTTTAAATGTTTAATAAGAAATAACAGTGTAGATATTCATATATTGTTTTGATTATGAAGTTTTGTACGTTTTTTGAAAACAAAATTAAATCTCTTATAAAAGTAGCTTTTAATAATACTCAAAATCAAAAAAAAAAAATTTTCATTTTTATTTTAATTGGTTTTGGAAATATAGGTTCCTTATTATTTGATTTGATCCACTAGGTGAAATCGCGAAGTCATTTAAAATCGGTGTTTTAATAGTTTCACTTTAATTGTAATTTGATTTTAGTTTTAGTGAATTTTTATCTTGAGAGTATAATTTTTTTCTTTTATTCGATATTATTTATAATATCATGCATACCGATACAGTTATAATATATTGATAATGAATGATTATATATATATATATATATATTATTAAATTAATAATTTCGTAAGTTAGCTGAAGATAAACACAATGTATTTGTTATTATTACATAGATAAACATAAGAAAATATACGATAAATCATGAATTAAAGTTTACGAATTATTAAACTACATATAACTGATAATGGAGAAATCTTGGACACGCATATGATAACGGGAAAACTTTAGTAATCACTTAATCGTCGTGAAACCGAAAAAAAAGTTTTGAAGACCGTTCTATTATTTTTACCGTTACCTATGTTATTGCAGATACGTACGTACTAAATGTGCTATTTGGGAATTACATTTTTGTGCGATTATTTTTTCAAAACAATGTTTCCGTCAGCATCATTTGCTATATACATGGCTGGTTGACTAGTATTCAATTAGATACATACAATTTTAATGTAAATATAAATTGAAGTATATGTGAAAAACAAATAAGACATATTGTATGTATTCAATGCGATATTATATTTATCTACAATAAGGAGAAAATCTGTACAGCTATAGGCAATTGAATTAATATTTTTGTGGTTTTCGCAGAAAATTAAATTTGTCAGTGGTATTTTCTGTATACGTTAGTTTTTCCCATCGACTGCACAATTTTGAATTTATTTTCATGTTTATCTCTAGGGCAAAATTTATTATTGTATTTTGATTTTTCACTGAAATAATTTTAAGTAAAATCATTGGGAGTGGTATCAATGCTGAATTGAAAAAATTCCATTTTTCAAAAAATGAATTATATTGTACATATTAAATAATTCACGTTTGTGAACTTAATGAAAATCACGTAACAGATTTTTTTTCAAGCTTTTTTGAAAAGTTTGCTGATTAATTTATTGAGAATCTTTGGAAAATGATTTTTAATGGACGTTCAATGTTCATTAATAAACACTTGTTTATAAAGTTATAACATATTTTCTAAAAATACCTCTAAATTAACGATTATGCCTCAATTTTTTTTTAAACACTTCTAAAATTACATTAAAATTGTATTTAGATTTATTTTTCATATTGTCAAAAACGTTTCACGATTTGACGAATCCTAGTCTATTTGATTACATTTATCAAAATGATAAAAATATTTTATACTAATATTCGAACAAAATTAATACAACGTCGTAAATATTGAATCAAGTGTTATAAGAGTTGTTTAAGAGTGGTTTCCGAAAAATAAACATCATTGTTAAATCACTCGCATACTTAATTTACTCGAAATTTATAATTATTACAATTAAGTACAAAGACTCAGAAAAAGGTTATCCTCATAATGGTATTTTCCTTTAAACTTTAGAAGTTGTAATATTTTTTTTATGTAAATTTAAGTTAATTAATAATACAATTTTATATTGAGTACCACATAATAAGGCCTCATCACTGGTTGTGATGTGGAAATATGGGACATTAGCGATACGTACACCTTAAAAATTTTACAATCGGGACCTTCCCAACAGTATCCAACAAATTTAAATTACCTATCCTATATTTTAGTGTAATTTTCAAACCGTTAGAATCAATTGACGTTTGTATGATGTTGGCACTACATTTTAAAAATTTCATAAAAAAAACTGGATTCCAAAAATTCATAAGACTTTTCCAATAATGTCCGAACCTAAATATATAAATACATTCATACTTGTATTTTTCAAAGTGTGAATAAAAAGTAGCTTCTTTTTTTTAGAAACTCGTTTATAACTAATATACATATAATATATAATATTATATGTATATTTTTTTTCTTTTTCTTATTTTTAATTAATTTGTTTTTATTCCTCTATTGTCCATTTTTATTATTATTATGTTAATCTTATTTAAAGCTCTTTGGCGATTATCATTTAAATAAATAAATAAATAAATAAATTATTAGTTAATATGCAATAAATAAATATATTTATCCAAAATAATATTTAATGTTCCAATAATTTAAAACGAAAAATTTCAACCAAAGAATGTATTGAAAATGTTTACAAAGGTTCACGGGTGTAGTAAATTCTAAAGGTTTCATCATAAATGACAACATATTTATATTATGTATATTTTTAAATTGAATATAGTTTCATTTTGTCTGAGAATGTTTTTCTTTAACGGAACATAATAGTAAAATATTGTATTTGTGCACCATAAAGTCCAGGTTTCTTTTCTCTACTACTTTGTTGTCAGAAAATCTCCCCGTATTTATATATTATAGAGCAAGAAATGACCGACTGTTGTATATCAGAATGGATTTCCAATCGATGTATCATAATATTTGTAAAAATTTGTTCTCTATAAACTATTTTAATTTTCTTTCTAGGCCATCACGATTTGCAATATCTCCAACCTCCAACCGTATTTTCTGATCAATCAAAATTTATTACATATCATTGGATGGCGATAGTTTCTGCAAATAATCGTCCGCTTCAGATGATATGTGATTTTTATTCAATTTATTTTGATGTTTTTAAACTAAATCGAATGGCTATCTTATCTGTAGTATTCATTTCTTTTAAATAATTTTCAGAAGGCATTCTATATGGCATATTTCTGTCTGTCCAATGTCCATGTAATCGTAGAATCTTATACAAACCATGTCAATGGACCTTAGCTATATTATTTAAATACGATTGATATGAACTGAAATTGAATTTAATAAAAAATATATATAATGCAAAATAGACTGTATTAAACACCATGTAACAGCACTCGCTATTAATTCAAAATTGAATGTTTATTATTTTAGAAATATTTATTTTTTCGAAATTTTCAGTATCGACTACCTAAAATTATTTTTACAAGGCGCTGTAAGCTCGGTACACCTACTATATAAATCAGTGCATTGAATATAGTAAAATAATGAATTTAAATTTTGTTCGGTTCATTAATTTTGAATTGAATTAAATTTGTTACAAAATTTGTCAGATATTTCAGCAGATAATTCCGATAATATTCTTACGGAAATAAAACACATTACTTATACAGAAAGTTAAACGCATTAATTATTACGATCCGTGGGAGTGGTTGCATCATTTATTTTTAAACTTTCATTTGAGTTTCTGCTCTCTCAGCGGAAACAATTCTTTTAACTTTTAGAAATTTAAGTTTTGATAATATATATAAATTGACAAACGTCGTATTTTTATACGATTATATTTTTTTTTTTACAATATCAGAAATACGCGCGTAACTGATTCGCATTATTCCTAATGTATTTTCTTGATTACATTATTGAAACATAAAGTATACTTATGAAAAGTACCAACAAATATTATGTTAAACTTGGTTGCAGAGCAAAACGTGTGGTCTGAGCTCTGAAGTGTAGCAAAGTGATTTCACTAAGCGGGTAACGATGTCTGGCATAGAGTAATCGTTCGAAACTTGAATAGAACTTTCCCAACCTCTTAATGTATTGTTTGTACATCCTTCATTGAACTTGGAACAAATCAAATGCATAAAATTCCGTAATATATGAAGATAATCCAGCAGCGATGTTGTGCTTTGTCTAACCAAGATTATCGTGATAATTAATATTTGGCGAATCATCAATCCTCAAATTGTATCTGTATAATATTATAATGTATTTTTAACTTTTTGGATCTCGATTTAAGGGAATATCGAACAACTATAAGTTAAGGTATTAATAAGTTATAGATATTATAAGTACTGTAGCTCAAGCCCAATGTACCAAGGAAAAAAATATAAAGAAATATAACATTAAAGGCTTCTAAGAGTCAATTCGAAATATAATAGCTACTTTAAAATATATGGCTTAATGATTATTAAATTAATTCGAATTATTTACACCACTTCTAAATCTTAATTACCGTTCAAAGTATTTTCAATTTAAATTATTATCTATACTTATGTATTTTAAATTCTATAATAAATACTTTTAAAGTTTAATATATTATTTGACTAATAAATTTTCATTGTATATATTAAGTATTCTACCACATTGAATCTTAAATATAAGTAATTATTCAAGACGTTTTAAACTACTATTAAACTTATCAAAGTTTAATATCAAATATGGTACACTGATTACGCTACCTCTAAGATTTTTTTCTAAATTATTTACTAAAAATTATACTTATAACAACAAGTTATTTGTAATTTTTTATTTAAAAATTTTTTTTTTACCGTTAAAAAACAATTTAATATTTTTACAATGTTTATATTACTCCCTAAAAACAACATTTTACTTTCGATTATATAATGAAAATTTGCATTTATTATTCAGGTAGGTAATTTATACAATATTATTTTAATTACCGTATTATAAACATTTTACAATCTTAGAGAGCTGACCGAATTACGTTTTTTAAGGGGACGATAAACCCGAATTTGTTGTCTTTGACTGTTTAATGAGTAACATAGGAAATATTATGCCACTTAAAATTGGAATTAGAGGGTTTAGTTTAAATTTACAGTTGAAATACTAAATTTAATGAATGGAATATTTTTTAAGGAATTTTGGGGATTTTTTTTGTATAATGTCGGGCTGGAAAATAAGTTAAAATTATTGTTAATAATATAAAAATTCAAGAACGCTGTAACTCCTTAGTTAGATGATGCTTTACAAAATACCTCAATATGAGTTTTTTAATAATATACTATTCTTTAAATTTGATTATATCTATATTTCAATTGTGCATTCAACTTCAATACCACAATTTTAATTTGACTTAGGTAATTTCTTATATTGCTCATTACATATACAGATGTAGAAAATATGAATATAGCGTTCTCTTAATTAAAATCTTTAACTATTCATAGAAATACGATTTTAATTCTAAGTATAATATTTACGATTTTATAATACTTTAGTGGTAATTAATTATAAGAATAGAATTAAAATTCAATTTCACCTTGAACCATTTAAACCTTTTTAGATCCAATGAACTTTGTAATGGAAAAAAATCGTCGAAAACTTATTAAATTAACGTTAATAGTTAAATTTATTAATACACATACTAGAGTTATATGGGTACTGTTATTCTGCACGTCGATATATTTATTATGAAAATTTTTGTCCTAAGTTCTTAGACCTGGATAGTTTTTATTTATTCTATTTTTTTCTTTAACAATTTAACAGTGAAGTATAGTTTAGAAAATCTCAAAATATAAAATATAGTACAATACAGGTACCTTTTGTATATATCTATAGAATTTATGAATCAAAATTGATTTTCAATTATTTATTGTTATACCTATACACATTTGTAAGGCTGTTGTTTTAGATAATATTTATAAAATTTACTAACTTAAATAAATCAAAGATAATTAACGTTGGGGACTTATATGTTATTTGTTTTAATATCTGTCTATAAATATGATTTATCGAAAATTATCCAGAACATTTTAACAACTATATAACATGGCCATGGTCATAATAAATCAATATAAGTAAAATAAAAAATTTATTTATATTTTTCCACTAAGTATTATATTATTTAAGTTTCAAATTTTTCACAAAATGTGATCATTAGTTTTTAGGTAATTAATATTCAAGTTGAAAGAAATTTCAAAAAATATAAATTATGAATTATAAAAGGATATCTACACAAAGACGGTATAATAGATGAAACGCTATACATTATGTAATGATACGGGAAATCGCTGGTAATAAACCATCAATTATTTAGTTGAATTAAAAATGTAAAACGACAAACTTTTCAATCCCCATAATAATTATTATGGCTAAAATTAAACTCCACAGAGATATAATACGATTAAAAAGTTCTGAGTTCCGAGTATATCAATAATTTTAACAAAATTTAAATTATTCACTTATTTTTAAATGTTTTTCTTTTATAACTGGCATATACTTTTAAACAGTAAAGATGTATTTAAAATAAAACATAAAGACATTTTATTAATTTGAAATAGAATTATAGTAAGTACCTAATTAAATGTGCAGAATATTATATTAAATAATAATACATAAAAATATATAAATAATTAACTGGATAATTAATATTCGAAATTTTTAAGCAACTTTTTTTTAGACGTATTTCGAAAAAATTAAATACTAAGTAGGTATATAATAATAATTAAAAACTGAGAAAACAAATGAGTGCAATATAAATTTTACTTTGAGGTGAATATTTTGTTTTATTATACATTATACATATTTATTCCCAATTTAAAATTTAAAAATTAAAAAAATATATCATAATAATAGGAAATTATAAATATCATATTTTTTGACGTAGATTCAAGGAAAATGAGAATAACGGAGATCAAAATATTACGTAAAATTTAAATAAATATAAATAATGTATACACAATATAAATTACAGCAAGTTTTCAAAAAGATGTTTGATATCGAAGGGAACCAACAAAAAAAAAGAAGAAAAGTCAACAAATTGAAGAATTTTGAGTTCAACTGAAAAATAATGAAATAAACATAAACGTGTGTTATTTTATCAAACTATTTTTCCAAGAAAGATATCAGGTATTTCAGTATTTTTTTTTATCTTTATCGGTATTTCAAAATGAATTTTATAAATTATATAGCGGGATGTGAAATTTTTAAGTAAGATATTTAACGTAGAGATCAATTATCTTGCCAAATAATAATTGATTGGTTCTTATCTGAAATCTATTTACATTTGGTTACCTTTACAATGTATTAGATTGCTAAAAAACCTTAAAAATATATTTGGTTTTTAGATTGCATTGGTGACACTTCAAAATTAAAAAATTAAAATAGCACATATATAGGTATAAAATTTAATTTATTTAGTTTAACTTATAAGATATATTTTTTTTAATTGTAATTTTTCATAAAATCATAAAGAAATACAAGTTTTCAAGTTGCCTATTTTTTCATAGTTTTACACTCAATATTTCAATTCTACTAACACATATTATATGTTCCTCACTAGAAATAGCATTTTCACATGTTACTGACTCTGTTTTTCATATAGCATTGTATATCCGAAAATTCATAAATATAGGTACATAATATATTTACTTTATTAGTTTTTATTTGTAAAAAATACTTTTAAAATTGTATTCAAATAGAGATATAAATGCATTGACAAAAAAGTATTTTAGACGTATTTCAAATACTTTTTTAAGAAAGTATTTAAGAACAACACATATACTTGGTATGTATTTAAATACAAATACTTTTGTACATTTGTTCGGCTTTACAGTTTACATTTATATTTAAAATAGTCGTATTGTTTAAACTATGTATTTTTATAGGTCTTAAAATCTCTCTATCACTCAACTATATAGTTTTCATTACATGATGTAATAATATTATACTAAATATTAAAATTATTACAAAAATTAAAATTTTAGTTTTTACAATATTTTAAAAATGAATAATTATTTATACTAACATTTTTCATATATTTACGATACCGTGTATGCATAGTACTATTTAATATAATATATTATATATAATATTAAATATTATTTATTATAATATATTATATCTAACAATAAAACTATTATGAGATAAAACAAACCTATGTCAATTAAATCTCCGATGTTCCGTTGTATTTTTGACAATATCACAATTATTATTTTAAGATATATTTTACAATGGAGATTATTATCATCTGCCTATGGTGGTTGTGATTTTTATCGACTTTATTATGCTTAAACCCATTACCAGCATATTATATATAAATACAAATCTCCGTATCTCCATCTGTCAATTCATCACATTGTAAAATAATATTAAATTAAATGATAAAGTAAATTTAAAATTACACTACAAAACATACTTGAAAATTAATTTTGATTGAGTGAAATGTATTAAAATTAAAATTTCTTGTAATAAATTGTATTCAGAAGTATTTAAATAAAAGTATTTGTAATTCTTGTAAAAATACCAATGGAATAGTGTTTCAAATTCTTTAAAAATACTTTAATTAAAGTTTATTTAAAAAATATTCTATAAACTATAAAAGTATTTAAATATATTTCTACTCATATACTTTACAAGAATGGTTTTTATTATGATTTATTTATTAAAGTTAGCCCTATTATCATTGTGTATTATATATTCTATTATGATTCTTTTAATGTTATATAAAAATAACAATAGGATAATGGCTAATGCAATGAAAATAATTATACTTTTTGTATAAATACAGTGGTTCCAAAACAACCAACTTTAGTGATGCCTCAACTTCAACCTCAATATATTTTGTGCATATTATGATATATAATTAAAATTAAATGAATATATTATATATATAATTATGGTATATGAATTTACTCTAATACATATTAAAAATGACGAAGTTTTGATAAAAATTCTGGACATAAATTTTCGTATATTTTCTGTTGGTTAGATGAAGACAGCAATTGTAAGTAATAGATAGGTCGTCTTAATATGTAAGTGACTAAAAACAGTCCACTTTCTACAGTATGACATTACAGACATTTACAGAACATTACAGAAGCGACACGGTCCGGAAAATTTAGGATCGTACATGATCGTATGATTTATTTACTGGCTGTGAAATAGAGTACCGCACATGATCATAGAAACGGTTTACGGTTTTACGATGAATGATCCTCGCCACCTCCGGTTATTAGAAAATAGATTATAATGACTGAACGTTTTCTTAAATTTTCATTCCGCATTTTTTTTTTTGTTTACATTTGTTCTGTACCGTGTGATAAACTGCCAAACATATGATACTATTCGGAAAAATTGCTGGGTGACGTTCACCTAGGTTCCCGTTTAATCAGACACACGTGCGTTCAAGGTCATTGGAACGTGATTCATGAGAAAAAAGGATTTTGAAACTCGTGTATAAGTATACTTGGTATGACTGGAAAACATTATGAAAATGTCTCTAGCTAAATAATTATGTAATACATATTTTATAAACGCTTAAGTGAACGATTTTGACAATTGTTTTACATAAATACAATGCACATAACAAAATAACATTAATAGAAAAACTAAATAATGCTTTTCGAGAGTGAGGAAAACTGGGAAAATAACATTAATTACATAAAAAAGAGGTATATGACATAAAAAATGTATAAAATGTAATACTTTAAAAAAATGTATTTATTAAATTATTCTTTTACATACATATACTTCTTTTTCATATAAACTTTCTATATGCTAATATTTTGACCATAACTGGTGCACTGCATTTCTATGATAAATGTTGGTTTAGAATAAAAATTTTAATACGGGCCTCAAAAAGAATTTGTTCAAGAAATGACAAGCATATTAAACATTTTAAAAGTGTATAAATAAAATAAATATCCGATATTTTTGTCCGGTTTTAAGAGAATCAAGTCGGAATCGAGCTTGGATATCCCTATTTTTTTCATTTTCCTTAATTTCTAACTCGTATATAGATCAGTCAGTAGAGCAGGGAACTCTAAATTTCGGCGTATTGAGTTCGATCCTCTCGTTTGCACCAACTTTGTCAACACTAATCGTTTAATATTCTTAAAACAAATCGAAAATACCACATAATGAGACGTGTTTTGTATTTTCATAAACGAAATATTTTTTCTAAACACAAACCAGTTTGTGACAATAAAATATTTGAAAACCATCTTATATTTGACCGATATATCTGTAAAAACATATTATAGGATCTATTATATATATATATACATTAGTTCATAAGTTCAAAGTTCTATATTTGACATAAAATTTCTTACAAAAAAGTAGATATTGATATTTTGGTAGTACATAACATTGAATATATAACAATATTATTGATTATAATGTTTGATTTGATTGGGAAAACATTAAATATATTATTAGATTTAAAATAGAATTCGTTTCCTTCGCGTGTTTATTATTATGATATTTTGAACTTTCATACTTGCACAAGCATTACCTAAATGACTTACTAGTCCCCAATCGCACTTGTTTTATTTCCATCTTTGTTTCTGACAGAATATATTATATCTCTTGACTCCACTAACATTCTCTGCTGCAGTAGTGGCTTCATAAATATTGTAAAAAAAGTCTTAACTCTCAAACTTCTTATTTTCATAATTTCAATTGTATCTTTGACCTATTTCTATAGTTTTGTATAGCATTAATCGTATTTAACAATGTATCTATATATACACTATTTCTCGTATAAATTTTTTTATATTAAAAGCCAATATAAAAGAAAAATCGATTTAAACACGAATTTGATCGACTATAAATATATATATATTAAGTAGTACGATGTGTAAATACAAATATATACTCACGATTTTTCACCATGAGATCGTATGAATTCCATATTTTATCTCACCGCAAAAAACAAGATAAGACACTCGCATAAATAATTATGACGTAAACTGAGTATTGTTTTTCACAAACGTACAAAAATATACCTTTTTTATCCACCCACGCACTCTTATGCACAACACTGTTATAATATCGTTCGTCGTCTCTTTATTCTCGACCGAAATATTAATATATTATTTATTCGAGACCCCGTAGTTTATTTTCGGCGGCTGCTGTTATAATAATAATATATTCGTTTTACTACGCGTCTTACAGGCTGCTGCGATCGGGTATATTACGTATATAAAATATTATATATTATTATGCAGGTAGGAAAACACCGACAAGTTATTTTCGGAAATATTAGCGAATAATGAATTTCGCACGTGTATTTTTCGTATACATCAACTTCGGTTTACGGAAAACATTTAATCTTAAACCGTTATAAAATTTTCATTTTAATATAAAATTTCCTTCCTTCACCGAATATAATATCGACCTGGACTATAAGACTTCCACAGCTCGAAAACATACTTTATTTAAAAGAAAGATTACAATATATGAGCAAGTAAATTATTGTATGTTATTCGAAAACAAAAAAAAACATATATATTATTAAATATATATGTTTTTTCTAATTCTTCAGGAGAGAATTTTAAAATGTCTAATACTGATATGTACTAATATTAATTTAGATTATTTTTATTATATGTAAGTGATTCAATAAAAATGTGAACTGGTTCATTCTAATTTTAAAATATAGTCGATAGAAAACTTAATAAATTAGTATATTTTAAAAATATACTTATAAAAAAAGGATTCAGAATCTCTTACTTTTCACCCAGAAATTTATTGGTTAATTGTAGATTGTGAGTGGAGCGAAAATTTTTTTGGTTTAACAATAACGATGTTTATTTTTTTTCCTGAAATAAACTTTTCAGGTAGGATTAAAAAAAGTTTTGAAGTTAAACGCTTTTTTTTATAGAAAATTCGTTTTAGTGCAGGTATTTTAAAGAGATAATTTTCTTAAAGCTAAAAGGACCCACAATTTTTATAAATTTGCCGATATAATGCACATATTTGTTCAGAATTGTTTTTTATTCGATTCCATTTATAATTTCTTTAAAATTAAAATATAATAATTATAATAGGTACACATATTTCCCTCACTTATATTAGAACAATTTATTTAAATATTTTTATTAAATTTCATTGATTTAACAAAAGGAAAATTTTAGTGCTATATCAACTCGTTCTAAAATTTATTTGAGTTGTTTTCATCTCGAACGGAATGTAGGTTGAATTTGGAATATAAGATATTAAAAATTTAAAGCTTTACAATTTCAAATACACTTCGAATGATTTATATATAATTTACGTATCTTTATAATTAATAAATGATATCACCTTTTATATTTAGAAACAATATAAATACATTAATATGATGTGTTAATAATATAGAGGGTTTCTTACCCAAACGTATCAATGCATTAATGCATAAAATTTATAGTGCAAGAAAAATATTTCAAAACTATTGTTCACATCACTCTGTACGACTATTGGTACATTATTCCTATTATGCACACTCGCTAATTGTTCATTCATTCCATAATATTATCACTCTGATTATTACTACGTCCATAGAGTTCTATAAAATATATCGAATAGTTGATTTTGTAAGAATAACTAAATACAAATGCGTTTTATTATAATTTATAACACTTTCTGAAATTGTCAATATTATCGCATTAGTTTTATATGTATAATCAACATTTTTAATCATTATTCGTTACAATAAAATATAATTGCCTCCCAACACGCATACACGGTGTATACCAGTAATCAGGTAGGTATATAAATTATTAGTTAATGGTCGCATATTTTCTTTATTGTCAATATTCATTATGGTAGTAATTTTACAAATCCCTTTTATTGTGCTTTAATCGAACACGAAATCGAAACAAACAAAAAAATATTTGTTCTTAAAATTTTTACAATTTAACTTTTATATTATCATGGTGACTATTTAAATAATATTAAATATTTTCTAAGGTAATTAATTTAATTATATTTAATTTAATTTAAAAAATCTTTTTTTTTTTTTTATTTTTTTTTTTTTAATAATACGTTTTTATGAAATGCTTTTCTATATATTGTATTAATTAGTACAAATAGTATTTGCAAATTAAATTAACAAATTTTTCAATGAAAACAGTGTAGTTTGGATAGATTATATATTTTAATTTCTATTAACGTAATTAGGGTTTTGACTAAATGCATAATTGATAAATTTCTCCGATGTATTTTATATCATAAATCATAAATGATGATATAAAACAATATTTGTTAGATAACGATTGCGCAATAGAAGTAAATTTGGTACCTACCTATTTAACATATTTTGAAGAACACGTTAATTTGAATTAATTTTGGAATATGGTTTGTCATACATTTTGATAATTATAAATATACCTATCCTTGTAGAAATTTGGATGGTGTTGGCATTGAGAGACTCTTAGTTATACACACACACACCAGTGAATTTCTATAGAATAATTTACATTTTCGGATACCAATTGGAAATAATTTGAATTTAAATCTTAATTCGATGCAGTAAGTTCTTATTTGAATACATTTAGAAAGACGAACAATGGATTTTATTATTTTTATAATTTTTAATTTTTATGTCTGTACCCAAAAAGTATAGTAAACTAGATACATATAGTAGTTCTTTCAAAGTTACAGTTTTGCTTATTTTCCGATACAAAATTACATCTAGTTGGTATTTTACAAATTATACACAAAAATCTATAGAAATATAATATAGAAATTAAATATTTATTTTGAGAATTTTAAGTCATAAAATAATTAATTTTATGTTTAAATACCTGAAAATGTAATAAAAGACTAAACGTGTGTATAATCTATTTTCAAAAATTATTAAAAATTGTTTATCACCATTTTTTTGTTATACACATTTAATTTTTTTGGACAACTTTTATTATTTTGGTATAAAATTACTATTGCTATAAAAAAAAAAAAAACTATAAATAACCGTATCATATAAAAATGTATTATGCTGCTAGGGGCATAATCGATGTTGATTATTTTTTTTTAAATGGGGTTTTTTTTAAAAAAAAATTTGGGTTTTTCATAGAAGTGATAGATTGGGAGTTATTTTTTAGGTTTTAAGACCTAGAAGTTAAATAAGGGGTTGGATATTTAAAATGTAATTGTACATACACTAAATTTTAAAACAATATATATTATATTGGATATAATATAATCGACCATAGATACAGTTATATACAGTATGACGTATGCAAAATTACAAGAATTTTTTTCATTTAAATTTGTTTAATTTTTGACTGGACAGTTTACATTTTAAGCGTATTAAATTCCATTTGTAAGTTGTAGGTACCTATAATCCATATAACGTGTATAGTTAAATTGTTGTGATGATGAGTAACCACTCATATACCGTTGAAAAGTAAAACAAATTTTAGAAATTATTAAGCTGGCGATACGTATTCATTGCGGTTTGAAACGTGTTCGCGTGACATAAATGCGCAACTGTGTTGGGTATATTCGTGCGCGTTTGAACGTTCGTAGACGATCCATTCGTGGTCAGTTTTCTGTGCGAACATTTCTGGCAAAGGATTTATTTTATGTTGCGGCAAATATGCGTTACATTTTAATGTATATTAATACATATTATATATATTTATGAATTCAGTAGTTGATTTGGAGGTAGGAGCTACCCCTTTATTTTATTTATCAACGAACGCAGCTTTGACATACATCAGGAACAATCTGACTGATAAGATGTCCAGATATTTTAAAAAGATATTGAAGTCTTACAAAGGATTTTCTCGTGGCCAATCTTTCATGTATTTGATATTGCTTTACGAAACTTTGTATTAGTTTTAGTAACTTTTGGACCAATTTGCATAATGACATTTTTTTAAATCAATCGACGACATCGGGATAAAATTTTGAAAATGCACGATGACTTCTTGGGATCTTAAATCGTCAAGCAATCTGGAATTTCTGTAGTATATATTTCTATTTTACAAATATGAATTTTGTTGTAATATATTATTGACTATTATTTAGATTTAAAATGTAGGGGAGGAATGACTATTTGACTGTTGGTAAAGAGAGGGAGGGAAGTATAAGAGGTCGTGGAAATCTACTCTACGTGTAATGTTTCTATGGGGGTTTTTTTCATTATTTTTCTATAAAGAGAAAGATCAATATTAAAAAAAAAAATTTTAAATATTTTGAAAATAAAAAAAATATGAATAATACCGTTTTTTTCCTCGATATAATTGTGAACATAAATTGTATAGGTATATACTATAAAGATATATTTTTAATGTAATATACATATTTATGAAACTATATATACGATCATAAATTGCACACATTTATTAAATATAATATGTATCATTTGAGTGGAATTTAGAACATTTACAAAATCGACATATAGGTACCATAGATTTATTTGTATTTTTATCAAATAAATTTAAATTATTTATATAATATATGCTGGTATATAGCTAAACTATGATAAAACAAATATAAATACATATATCTACATAAAACTCAAAAGTCAAAATATTCAGTATTATAATTTATAAAGTATGACATTTGATGTTACAATTTAAAATGTTTTCAGCTATATACCTATAACGTCTTATGTAACAATGTGTTATAGGCATTAGGCATCTGTATTTATTACATATTATCGTTGTTCTCATCTCGTTTTTTCATCAAATAATATGCAAAACTATCTTTAAATTATCGAAATTTAATCAATCACATATTTAATATATAATCAATTAATACGATTTAAATGAATACAATTAATAACTGAAATCTTAGTGTAGATAAACATACTTATTGTACTACATATTAATAATGTACGAGTAAATACGTACATTAGGTTAGGTTATTATATAAATAAAAATAAGATTATAATTTATATATTAGAATAGTATGAATATATTTTCTCAAACTGAAATATATAACTCAAGTAACTAAACTATTATTATAACTTATAAGTACTTACATAATTTATAGGTATATAGTGTATTGTTGTTGTATGATTAATATTCATTGAACTTACCTGAAAAAAAAGAAAAGGTTTTCAATTAAAATTGTGTACGATTAAAATTATTATTGTTAAATCACATAACGTTTATGCATATATACAAATTGAATATAAAATATAAGTATATAATATTACAAATGTAATATGAAAATTGTACATCTGAAGTATAATTTTTAACAAATATATACTTAAGGTAATTGGAATTGGTCTATTATAAAAATTATATCTTTTAATATTTCCTTATTATTATTATTATTTCAAATATTTAAATATTCAATTTAATTTTTTAAGAAATATGTTAGCTTCTAAAAAATACAAATTATATAATATTATAATAAATAATTTACAAAATATTACTAATATTCGTGTACTTTTTCGAATGAATATATCATAAAATGTCAGAACTTTTTAGTTTTTTTTTTTTTTTTATATAATTGATGAGAAAAACAAATAAATTACAAAAAAATGAGACAAAATTATGATAAATGTCATTCAGCACTTTTAAGGACCTTGCGCTATTTATTGTAATTTATTTTATTTTTATTTCTAAAAATAAAATAGTTAAAATAATAAAATTTTTATATTTTATTTAAATGTATTTGTAAGAACTAAAATTTAATTTTAAAAAAATCTACAGCTTTGATAACATAATTTCATTATGTGATCATCATATTATAAAAATCATGTGGTTTGAATACCAGTTTTACAAAATGTTCAGAAAATTCGTAATAAAATGGTGAAAACTAAAATTATATCAATTTTTTCTTAGTGGGGTGGGGAGTAGTAGGTTGGAAGAGGTTTGAATATGTCTGTAAGTTATTAAATAATTGTTCATCTTTGATGAATCAACACGTGTTCACTAGCATACTACTAAATATGTATATGTTTTATATATAACTTTATTTAGGGTCCGCTGATATGTGAAAAGGAATATCCTTATAGGAATATTTGTGTATGATGTGCATTTTGATAGATGCAACGAAATGAAAGTGGTTTCAAGTACATAAGAGAATCGTTTAATAATATTGATTAAAGGTTGAATTAAAAATAATAGTAGTAATGTAACCTTGGTGCACTATAGAAACTATTTACTAAATGTTCGAAATGAGTTTTAGATATTTTGATAAGTTCCATTTCTCCTCACAAATATTTGAGTCTAATGTATATAATTCCGTTGGACTCAGTCTACATCACATTCTTATCCCTCAGCAGCATTGTTTTTGTCCCGGAAAATCAACAATTACTTTTAGTGTGTATTTTTCTTCCTTTATTTAAGATTGTTTTAATAATGGTCAACAGGTAGATGTAATTCTAATTGACTTCTCTAAAATATTTGACACTGTCAATTAAGTCCACTCTTGATCTGCCTCTTCATCAACTCTATTTATAGTAAATAGGAGAAAGCTCAATTCCTCCTTTATGCCGACGATATTAAAATATTTTTTAAAATTGAATCCCATGCTGATTGCCTTCTATTACAGGAAGAACTTGCTCAATTAAGTTTATAGGCCTCCCAGTTAAGTATTTTTTTTAATCTAAACAAATCTAGTGTTATTAATTTTTCTAGATCTATAAATTTATAATTAAACCTTACCTACTTTGTGGCTTACAACTATAGTGAGTTTCTCTTATTAAATATCTTGGCATTTTTTATTCTTTTATTCTTTCTTTTAACTATTATATTTTCGTTATCCTTGGTAAAGCTCTTAAGGATTTTGGCTTTATAAAGCGTAACACCAAGCTTTTGAGATCTGTTGATTGTATTCGTTTCCTATACATTGCTTTTATTTGATATTTACTTGAATATGGGATTGTAGTTTAGCACCCCTATCTTGCTAAGAATCAATTGTAACTAGAGCGTGTTCAAAATACATTTTTATCCTTGGCCGCTTACATACTCAAAATTCTCTCACCTAATCATGATTACTGACATATTCGCTGTGTTTTGAACTTACATTTTCTAGTTGACTGTCGTAAACATATTGACTGTCTGTTTATTAATTCACTTCTTAATAACTACCTTGATATTCCTAACTATCTTTCTCGTGTTTCATTTAGAATTCCTTCTCACAGTACAATACATTTTACTCCTTTTCACATTTTTTCCCATTTGACTTCCTATAACCACAATCATCCTATAACTATACTCAGAAAAGTTGGTCTTAAAATCTATTTTACTATTTAGTTATAATATTATTATGCTATACACCCGTGGTAAATAATACAAAATATTCTTGAATATAATATTACAATATAACTAACAATATAACGACAATAATGTACAAAAAATCAAAATGAATGTGAAAAATATAAGTAAAAAAAAAAAAAATGTTAAAAGGACGGAACGACTCTGCTCATAGATACACTACACATTATATAGATAAGAAAACAAAACAAAAAAAAAAACAATATACAAAGAACTGTCGATATTACTAATAATATTATACTTAAAATAACGCGACCTAATAGTACTCAATGGGGTATGGATACGCAATCGAATGATACATTCACGATATAAATCACACATATAGATAACCGGTGCATAATTTAAATATACAAGAAATTAACACTGCCAAAAAAAAAAAAAAAAATACATTTTCCTACACATATGAAATAAGTTAAATGAGTGGCCACAAAACCTTTTTAATCGGGGATAAACTCTTTGGTCGACTGGCTGCCGTATATCATCCCTTCGAGGACTCGAACGCGAGACATAATCGACAGAATGTGGTTACATCCTCAAAGGACATGAACTCAGTTGGTGTATCAGAGAGAGAAATAGTCAATCCAGTAATGTTCCAACTTCATTTGTTCAAGACAATCATTTCTCTCTTTTTTTCTACTATCAATCATCATCTTAGATATTTACGTCGTGAAGACGGCGATTAACAGGCAAAAAATTATGTAGAAATTTGCTAGAATTCAGATTTAGGTATTTTCTTACGATTTGCTTTATTAAGTTAATGAAGTGTAAAATCGAAATAAATTATACATTAAGGTTTTTTCAGGTGGGTTCTCACACTCGTCATATCTCACGTTTTATATTTATTTTTATTTTAAAGTCATACGAGCTTATCTTTTAAATTAATGCTATACGTTCGCTGTACTAGATTTTAGGAACAAGCAATTATTGTTTCGAACTTCACTTAAAAATATTTGTTGAGTCGCACAACGGTAAGCGGAAAGGTTGCGAAATTAAGCTCTGGCTGAAGACGCTTTCAGCTTTCTTCACCTTACATTACGTAATCTTGGATCTCTCAATTTATCACTAAATACTTTCACTTCAAAGCCATCCGAGCTTATTCTGTAAATTAATTTTATACGTTATTGACGACTAGACTTTTGGTACAAGTAATTGTTTCGAATTTCACTTCAAAAATATTTGTTGAGACGCATAACGGAAGGTGGAAAGATTACATTACATAATCTTGAAGCTTTAAATCTGTTGCTCTAAATTATAATTTCTAAGGTAGTCTATGTCTGTTTAATATTATATAGACTAATAACCATCATGAGATATATGCGTAGTGTGGGAGAGATTAATAAATAAATAAAATACATTAGTAGGAATAAAAAAAATAGATAATCATTATTTAATTCATAGATACAAACATTAATTTTCATGTAAAGAATCAAATATATTCCTGTTGATTGATTCGAACAAACTATACCTCGGGAACCCTTCTACCCATAATAGAAGGAAGGTCGTAATTCAGAGATATAAGACACCTATTTAAAAATTAAATTTAACAGTTATATTCCTATATAACGCATTGATTTCTTTTCATATACCTACCCAGGTTATAATTTTAAAATATAATTTCATTTACAACATACGTACAGATATTCACTCTTCATCATCCTCTTTTTGAATTACTACAATATTCAGTTATGTTTTATGTATTTTTTTGGTTTATTTAGTTGTTTCTTGTTTACTGTAAAACTATTTATTTTATTTTGATTTTCCATGTTTTCATTGATTTTTATAACTGTCGTTTAGTGTAGAATATTAAAATGAAAAAAATATATAATAAAACATTGAAAGGCTTCAACACATAACGCACTTTTTTTCAGTTTTATAAATTTTCAGTAGAGTAAATTTTTTACTGTATTGAAATAATAGAAAACGGGGAAAATTAGGTTTGGCTTTAAGTCCCTCTTTCAATAACTAAATCTAAATGTAAAGAATAAGGAATGTATAGCCAAATAATGGAAATATAACATTTTGGTAAATATTGAACAAAATAGTGTATTATATATTAAACTTAAATTTAAAGTATTTTGTTTATATTAGAAATGGTAAGAGTACATTTTGCAGTAACATAGAAAAATATCATTTTGATTCATGTTTATACCCGGGAAGAGAAACGTTTTGAATAAAATTGTAGTTTTCAATCCACATTTTTTATAGGAAAAAGAGCGTTTTGACTAAAAATAAGGATTCTATTCAATTCCTCATCGAATTTCTCATGTAATTCGATGTAACTATTACACAAAATTCATGAAAATAAAAAAATCACGTTTTTAATTGAAGCTGTTGTTCGATTAATTGAATTATTCCAATCAGCTGGCAAATCATTGTAATTATAAATTTTGTTGGGGGAATTGTTTTTAATATAAGTTTCAACACAACAAATAGTTGTGTATTTACTATTTATAATTATTGCAAGGAATTCGGGTTATAAATTTAAATATACATTTATTTCATTCAAAATTGTTCTTATTCTGTTTTAATTATAGTTTTTTGAGTACCTATCTAGGCATCAGATTATAAAACATGAAATTTAAAATTAAAAAAAAGTACGAATAGCTTACAGTTGACATTATAATATATCAATGATGAAAAATTAAAAAAACGTAATCAAGTATTTTACCAACTAAATTTTTAATCATATGTTGCTCTGAGATATATAATACTGTTACTATAGTTACAATTTTCAGTTTTATATTTGGTAGGAGGGGGGGTTTAATGAAAAATAAACAAAATAAAGGGTCATTGCTGGTACACCCGTTCGATAGCTCTACACTACATTAACTGTACTATAAAAATGATATTAAATATAAAACATTAATAGTGGTCTATAATTAATTTTAGATGAGCTTAGATCCCTTTACTCCCCCTTGATTGCACCTGTGGTATCTGCTTTACTATTATTGGTTTTATGTAAATAGTATATTTTAAGGGAATGCTGCTTTATAAAATTGTAAGAAAAATAAAAATTTAACAATTTAAAAACATTTTTAAAGTAATTAAAAAATATTCCAGTGATATTTCCATTTTTTATTGCTGTGTCATCACAATATTTGATAAATATAAACTTAAAAGCTAAGCTTGACAATATTTTAAAACTTTGAAAAATCGGATTTAAAATTTAAAAACAGATTTAAATTATTATCCTATTTCCCAAGGATTAATCTAGGTATTTTTATTTATTATTAAACATTAAAATATGATTAATGTTTATAAAAGGCGGTTTTTTAGTAATAATAAATAACATGACCAATAAATTCATAATAATATCTCTTCGATCGATTCCTATAGTAGACAAATCGATAAATATAAAACTGAATTCCATAGGTCCTACAATATTGTCTAGCTTTTAGGTAAATTTGTACAATAGTGTAGCAGCCTTGTTGTAATGTTTGAAATTATTAAGTCGTTTACTTTGTATTAATTTACATTTTTCAACGCTATTATAAAAGAACATATTATAGTTGATTATTGAATTAATTTTTATTATACAATTGTAATTGTAACGTACCGAAAAAAGAATGTATTCCTGGGTAGGTATAATACGTTTTTGAATCTATCGAATGCACTTGACCTAGTTTCACAATATTCTATATACACACTCGATATTTCTTACTGCTAAGTCGATGGTGACCGATTAAAGGCATTCGTACTCTTTGCGTGCGTACAGATTTTTCGTCAAATATATTATTTTGTTTTTATTTTCCTTTTAGATTTACTACACTTTCTAAATGTTTTTAGTCATCTCAATTTCCTTCCGCTCTTTTACTATACTTATCTCCATTTCTGTACTCCAAAAAGATTTAAATCTTCTGCTACTATATACATCCATCCATTTATTTCTAGACCACCACTGTTTTCTTTTATTTCTCGGATATTCTAATATGTTTTATTGATTTGGGTTCTATTTTTTATTTAATTTAATTTATTTATATTTTAATGATATTTGGAACTGAGGAAATTCAATAATTTTTACATAATCTGCCATTATAACATCAAATTATCGTTAATTTTAGGGATTATCATTCAATTTAAAGTACAACAATAATACTAATAACCATTAATACATTCTAGTCAATAGTAGAAGTACAGTAGTATATACATAAGTAAAAAAAGTATAATATCGGGTTAACTAACAGACGTAGTAAATGCATAAAAATATGGTAAATAGTGACGTGGCGAGTAGAAGAAATCGATGATTTGATAATGTAGTGTGTGCCTATGCATCAGAAAGAGGTCACGGTAATTCGAGGGAGTGACTGGGGTGTATATGAGTTCACGTATTCAGGATAATATTCCTGACTGCTGCACTATGCTACTTTTAATGTATATAATGCGTATATTACAAGGTTATGTGAACAATTTGACGCATTTTACATATGCACCGAATTCATATATATGGTTTGGCAATTTGCATACTGTACCGGAAATTTATACTGTAAGTAAATTGAAGTATTTGGATCCAATCCAGAAATGTATGAATTATCTACCTAATACGATGTGAAAATCGATGTGCATTTTTTTATGAATAAAATTGCCCGATAACTAGTTTTAAAACCTGACTGTAATTTACGTTACTTACAGAAACCCTTAAAATACAAAGATTTTCATGTAAATTCAATAAAATTTATAAAAAAAAACTATTGATAATTGAAAAAACGATTGTTATAATAATAAATTAATTATCTATTAATAAAACACTTCCTATTGTTTTATATAATTTGTATTTGAAATAGGAAAAATAATAATATTTCGCTTGGAACTTTTGATTAGTTTATATTTGATTAACTATTTGTGTTTCAAGTGTAAATTGAATTTTCTTATTAATTTTATTTATATTGTTAACCATAACTTCTGCCTGTCTATTTGTATCTTCAAAGAAAATAAAAGTGTTAACAATATATCTTAAATAAGATCTTATGTATTGTTTATATAGATAGATATAGAACCAAACCTTATGGTTTGAAATGTAAATTGATTCATAATTTTGTGATTATAATTCAGAAAGTACACATATTTTGGGATTATAAATAACATAAAATTGTTTTGATAGATCATGATTATAGTTATGACTGAATAAATTGATCTAAATATTTTATCAGTTTTATACATGCTTTTGGCGATTTACAGAAGATATAAAATCGAGCATTACTTTAGATATAATTATTATAATTTTTAATTTTGTAGTAATTTCTAAGATCGCAAGACAGTGCATTTGAGAAACTGACATTTGTTTGAGATCCCAAGTGAAACCTCTCGCGAATCCTTTTCTACGGTTTACACTATGGTTCGGGTTGATAAAACTCTACTGCAGTTGCAGTGTACGAGTATATATAGCAAGTATGACGATTCGCGCCAAGTGACCCATTTCGACGTGAGCAACAACGACGACCGCCACGTCGGTCAATCGATAGTCTACACATTGTATGGTACATAATAATGGCAGTTTATGCTCGTCGAATAATCTGCCAACTTGGAATAAATAGGTTCAAAATCCATTTTTTATTTTTTATTTTATTTACTTTTTGTACGCTTTTTTATAACAAGATTACCAAGTCTATCAATAAAAAATATAACTGGTTGTCAATTTAATCGAAAATTAAATGCAATTAAATTAATTCATTTTGTTTAAGCATGCAAATGATCATCGTTGTCATCGTCGTCGTAGTTGTCGTCGGATAATCCTTGTTAGGTTTTCTGGTTTTCCGTATAATATGGTTGTATGTTACTCGATTGAATAAGAACAAATAACAGATTTCCAATAATATACAGACATTTCCAATTGCGTATCAATGAGATAGGCAAACTTAGACAGAATAGAAGATTAACAATGAGTAAACGAGCTGACCGTGGTAAGGAAATGTTGGAAAATATGATGTAGTGTATTACAAAGATTCTTTTGTTATTTGTCTATAAACTGTTGATATTTTAGAATTTAAAATATTTGTAGTATCAAATGGTTATAAATTAATTTTTCTGTTGATAGACGAATAAGTTGTCTAAAATATAGGTCTTAAAACTGGTAACCGGTTTTTCGCAAAAACCGGTTAAAACCCCTTTTTTGAGATTCTTGAAATTGTTACCGTTACCGGTACCATTTCACAGGTTACTGATATTTTCGGAAGCGGTTTTACGCCTTGTTAAAAAATATAATGCATTTTATTTAGTAATTAGATACATACATAAAATGTACAAACGTCTTGGAATAGAATAAGAAAACTAGCTTTAAAAATAATATATACGATAAGATATATCACTCAGAGACAGGACATTTTAAGAAAACGTTTAATGCTTTGTGGGAAGAATAACAAAGAAGAGTGTGTTTGTAAAACGGATTATTCCACTATTTGAATGAAAAAAAGAATGTGACAAATACCGCATTTAATTTCGTTAAGGCATTATGTATACAAAAAGGAAAAAAAACACGTAAAAGAAGTGCGATCAAGGATATTTTAGCATGGTTATCTACTTTTATGTAAATATAAAAAATAAATAGCTATTTTATTAAATTTGTTTACTATTTTTACTTAAATGATATCTCGTATTTGTTGATAATATATAGATTTTTTTTTGACATAAAATGCAGTATACTGAATATAATATAAATACAACTATGCTAGTAAACGGTAAAAGTATCAAATAGTAAAAATGTAAAAATCCAAAATATTCACTCATAAGTATAAAATCTGAAATAAAAATATCAAAATTAAACAAAAAAGTATAGTAATATAATTTCAAAATCTTTTCACTTTTATCTTGACCTTCGTCGTATATAATTTGATTTATATAATATTATTCTCATATATTATTATTTCGATAGAGATAGACGGAAACAGTTTTTGTATAATATCGTCATCGTCTAGGTCCTAGGGTGATTGAAAAATTATTAATAGAAAAGTCTAATACATTTTTTATTCATAAATATTATTACAGCTATTTAATACGTTATGTACTTATTTACTTTAATAGAAATTTGTTTACTAAAATTCACTAGGATTATACAAATGCATATTAATTATGAAAAATAAATAAATTTCACCCAATATTATCCTAAATAGCAAAAAAATAGCCTACATTATAAATGTAGTACTACGTGTATTATTTTAGTTTTATATTTTTGGCCATACACGAATCCTCAAAAAAGTCATACTTGATTTTTTTATGACAAACGTATTACGAGGAATACACTATCCCTGATCTATGAGGTATTATGTGACTACGAGTGAATACGCTTCGATGTCGTCCAAAAAGTGCATATAATTTTTTTTTTATTCTCGCTTTATATTTTATTCATTGGGCAAATACGCATGCAAAATTACTTTATAACGGTATCACGTAGACAAATATAGAAACAAATGCATTTGGTGGGAAATATTTTCCTATTTTTTATGGATAATTCCTTACGCTGAAAACTATATTACTATACGAATATAAAACAGAAAACATTACGAGTTTTGAATTAATCTAACTGCATCGAAATATTGTTGTTGAAAAATGTGTATTTATATATGTGTATAAATTAAATTGTTGTATAAACCTTATTTCGCGAAATTATGGAATATTTTAAAAAATGAAAGTAACGAGTAATATTATTTAACGTACTTTTTTTTTTTTTTTTTTCTTTTTTTAGTTAAAACGTAAAAAAAAAAACAAAGTTTGTTAGGAAAACCATGATTACACCGTCTCTTCTAGCATAAAAATAATATTTTATTTTTCTTGAAAAGGGTATCCCATAAAGTGCATATTTATGTACCGCCAAAGCATCATATAATGTAAAAATGTAAATATTAACTGACGACGACGACGACGCCGGGAAGAGTGAGCGAGAGAATGTAATTGTTAGGTAGGTATGCGGCGGACCCGTCGAAAAGTTTCCAGTGTTAATATTGAGCGACGCGGTAATATGTACGTACGCGAGTTATGCGGTTACTGTACATTTTTTCAACGGACACGATCGCGTCGACATGGCACAGTGAGAAAACGGATCGTGTAATTCATTCACAAATATATACACGCGCAAACGGAAAAATAAAAAATAAAAAAAAAAAAACCAAAAATATCCATCGAGTGCGGAGAACGTCGAAATATAATACGTCGCGGACGCGGAGCGATATATGTCCTCGAACGGCGGTTTCCGTTTGTATAAATCGCAATACATAAATTTTGCCGAAATCCGAACACTACGTAAGGTATATGGTCATTTAATTTTCAACGAAAAGTCTGTACGCGCGTTCACTGGACCGCCGAAAGTGTAAAATGTCACGATAACACGAAAATAGTAAAAATACTCGTATACGCTATTATTGTTTGAATATATATCTTGTATATATATATTGTACCGTTAAATCGTGCGCCTTTGTCCGGTACCACATTATACACGTATCGATTTGGAAAATATTTCTCGTTGTTTTCACATACTAAAAGACACATATTATAATATATATATATATATATATATATATAAGAGTATATAATATAATATACGAGTTATTGAAATATTATGTACAGATTCAAATGCACGGTAGGACGAACGCGAATAAATAACAGGATATATGTATATATTACGTACTAAAAGTGTATATAAAATGTATGGTGTTTTATAGTAAGTATTAAAAAATACTAATAATAAAACGGTATTTTTACCAATTTATTGTAATAAATACGCATATACGTAATATTTTGCCAAATAAACGACCCATAACAGATATACTGTGTTCTGCATATAACATCGGGAAATATATCATATATTATATATTGCTATTTCCTATATATATATATACATTTTTTTTCGATTTTCATGTGTATTTATTTATTTATAAAATACGGGTTGAAACCCAAGTTAACAAGATGAATTACAAGAAGTATAGAAACAATGTAATAATATAAATATACTTATATATTTAAAAATTTAATTTAATAAAATATAAGAAAAAAGAGAGAAAAAAAAAATTATTAAAACAAATATTATAAACTATAATGGATAGACTAAAATAATACTAATGTATTAGATAATTATGGTAGAGAAAAATTAGGGTTGGAGTTCGCAAGAGATAAATAGGTCCGTTGCGCTCGTAATTGTTGGCGGGATAGGGTAAGAAAAATGTAGATTGAATACGGGTACAACGTGAAGGAATCCTAAAATTTATTTTGGAGAGGAGTGAGGGACAATCTATAACACCTGTCAATAGTTCTTTTTTTATGAAATTAACGTTAGCTAAGTACCTACGATCGGCTAAGGAAACTATACCAAGGTGTTTTAGAATAGGTTGGTAGTCGTGTGGTGCAGGGCGATCAATTTTTTGAATACATGAAATGTGTTTCAGAAATTTCTTTTGAACTCTTTCTAATTGTCGACGGCCAATAGCGGTCCCAGACCACTGAACCGTAATCTGAAGTAGATCATATTGAAGAAAAAGAAAGTGCCTTGAGATAAGTAGAGAGTTTAAAATCAGAGTTAATACGTTTCAAAAAACCTAACATCTTAAAAGCTTTACAACAAACAGTTTCAATGTGCAAATGGGGATTTAAGGTGGGGCAAATAATAAAACCAAGATCACGAATATGATTATTAACCACAGTAACTAATGACAGTTCAAAATGGTTGATATTATAACGGTAGTGGACAGGGGAACGGCATCTCGTAAATATCATGCTTTGGCACTTATGAGTATTCATTTCAAGGCCTAAAGAGTTACACCAGGAAACAATGTTATTGAGGTCAGTTTGGAGACGAATACAATCTTCGATTGAATAGACGCGTAAAAATATTTTTAGATCGTCTGCAAAAGCAAGAATATTACTAAAAAATTGTTTAATATTATTAATATAGAGCCGGAATAGGAGTGGAGATAGGTGACCTCCTTGAGGGACACTCGATGGAGGAATAAATATATTGGACATAGTTGCGTGAAGTTTAACCCAAGTAGTTCTAACTTATAGAACTAATAAAAGATCGGAACCAGGATATGACAACGTGTATGACAACGCAACGGTATTCCACCATCGGAAATTAACAGTATCTTACAGAATTCAGTAAAAAATTAATTATCGATCGACGAATCATTATTATTTTCTGTCGATTAAAATAAAAGAACGTTCAACACGAAGAAATTATGAATGCACATAATTATATATTGGATGTACCCCATGAGAATTTTTTATCGCTTTTCATCGATTGAGCGACGCGGTAGTGGACTGGTCCGTTTAAAATAGATCGCATTACAGATTACATAAAAAAGTTTCCTGAGTATCGCAAAGAATTAGCAAATAATGTTCAGTCAATAACGCAGTACCTATCCATCTAGATGGCCGACGTCGTGACAATACAATTATTAGAGACATAAAATTCGGTGTCCGGGACATTTACTTGAAAATTTAAATCGTTCACGTTCACATTATTTAAAAAGTTGAACGTGTTCGTCTTTATTAATATCAATTAATTATTAACAACATATACATTTTTCTTGTATTTACCAAAACATTACACACTCATAGAAACTGTGTTATTTTGTTGTCAAGTTGGTCCACGTTATTAAATTTCTTAGTAATTTTATAATTATAAATAAATCTAATAGGAATTATAGCGAAATATCTAAAATGTTTATTTAAATTTAATTATTTAATTATTTATATATTTTTATTTCATTTGAATGGTCTGAAAATCATTTGAATTCCCTAAAAGTCTGAATGTCGTTCAAGTTCACATGACATTTAAAAAAACGAGTAACGCTAGTGAGATGTTTATAAATATGAACGTGAACGAAATGGACCTGTGCATCCATGGACGTCGATCTTTCCAAACATTGATACATGTTAATAATGATATTGTCATCAGATGGCTCAACCAATAGCAAGACACAATGTATTACGATAAAGCCAGATCCATGTAAAAAAGAAAAATATTTTTTTTTATTTTCAAGTCACATGTGAAATGTGAGGTCAGTGATAGGTTTTCTATGTTTTCTATACTATTATATCGAATACAAATAATTCTAGCTATTGCGAGTACGTCATATTTTTTATATATTCTGTGATATTATGTGTTCTATATGAAAACTTTTAAAATGCAACCTTGGAAGATTTATGATTTTAGAGAAATACTCTTAAAATTCCCGAAGAAGAATCGGTATTGTTCTATGAGATTAATAAATTGGACAAGAGTAATTAAGACGTTATTAACGATGTACATTCAGAAATACCCAATATTATGCGAATTTGTCACTGAAGTATAGAATATAAATTATAAATAATATAAATCATAATTATAATTCATTAGTTATATATTATAGAATAACCGAAACATAATTCTGGAGAGTTAATAGAAATTCTAACAGGTATAGAATAAATATTGTATTTAAGTTTCAATTAAATTACAGACCAAATAATTAAATTCAGGTATAATCATCGTGTTAAGTCCTTAATACTTGTCCGAATAATGACGTAATTGCAATGTTATAGACACGCAGAAATATATAATTGGTAAATGGTATAATATAGTTGTCCATTCTGTATATAATATATTCCGCAATCTTACTTTTAAATAAATTAACATCAATAAATTTAAAAAAAGAAATTCTTAAATGTATGGGTAGGTAGATTTTACAATACAATTCTTGTTTTTATTCTTGTAATATTTTATTATTATTTAAATATAGGTATGATTTCATATTTTTAATGCACTAAAAATAATTTTTAAACTTGTCCTAATACAGGGAAGTTCAATTTTAGGCGGCTTCTGTCAATGGAACTCAGAGATCAAGAGTTCAAAATATAGAGTAAAATAATATAGATAATCGTGGAGATAATAGTAAAAAAAAATTCATTTTTAATTTAGCTTTTGTGAGTACTAGGTGATGTAGAGTAATCGTAAGAAGTGATGATTTTTTAAATGCACAATTCCATAATACAACGGCAGTACCTCAAAGCCTATATAAAGTCATTATGATAAAAATGCAAGAACATTTGTTTATTTGATGTTGTCAATGAATAGTTTTGTTGTAAATGATAATTAGATAAAGGACGTTCACTACATTATAGATCCCGGCAAAGAATTCCTAACATAGTACGTTCTTAAAATAAAGCGGAAATGAAGATTAGCGTTTCTGTCGGGGTTTTGTGTGAACCATTGTATACGAGTCCATATATAAAATAGAAAATGTGAGAACTAGTAAAGAAAATAGGAAGCTTTATGAATATTGAAAATATAGGTCGATTCTGTGACCCTTTTGTTTAAATATTTTTCATCGTCAGCTTAAAGTATTTGACGATCGTACTTCCAAACCTACATAGAGGTACGATTTACGTGCGTAGTAAGCTCATGGGACAAAGTCACTATAAAGTTTCAGGAAAAAATCGTAATAACGTTATTTTTTTTGTTTTTATTGTTGTTTTGGAGACTCATAGGGGTTTGGATAATTGCGTACATCTGGTCGAAGTGATTACAAAAATAAATGGATTAAGGAAGAGATAATTATAATTAATTATTTTATATAAGCTATAAGTGTTGTCAATTATAATCAGACTTAAGAAAATAATCTAATTTTCCAAATATTTGGTTCAAATATTATGTAGACGATATTTCCATATAGATAAACTTCAATTTAGACACTTTTTTCAACAAATCAATTCACAAGTAAACATCAATAAAATGTACTTATAAAAAACTTCCATTTTTGGATCTTCTGATTAAAAGAAAAGATAAGTTAATATTTTAAATTTATAGCAAGTTAATCTATACCTATAGATAGATACATCTCAATGAATTTTAATCATAGTTGCAACATAAAATTACCATATGGAATACTATGGTAAATTAATATATAAACAAATATTCTAATAGAAAAATACGATTTCCAGAAATAATTACATTTAATAATAGAAATAGTATAACCAATGGATAGGAAAAATCCATAATCAAAAATTAGTTAAACATAAAAGGACAAAAAAAAAAAAATGTAGTGAGAAGGTAGTTCAAAAAGTAAAACCGATAGGGATAAAAAAAAATATCAAACCATTTGGCAAACTTTTTAAAAAATTCAACGTAAAAATACTATCATCAAAAAATAACAATTTAAAATGCCTATTGGACGTACATAGATAAATTACAAGAAAATCAGAAATCGGGGTCTTACAGTATTCAATGTATGGATTGCAATAAATGTTATGTAGGAAAAACTAGAAAAATTGGAGGTATTAGATTTAAAAAACATTTATGAGTTATTAAGAATCCACAAGATGAATAATCTTCTCTAGCAGAACATATATATTAGGAATAAATCGCAATATAAACTTAATAAAATAATTAAAATAAGTTGATAACATTCAGTAATTGTTATGGAAGCTAAAAAAATAATAAAAATAAAACGAATTTATTAAGTTGAGATTTGAAACCATTATAAAATAATTTGTAATAAACTTTAAAATAATATGACAATGTAAACTACATCGCTAAACATATTCAGTTTATGATTAGGTTTAGGTCTATGTCTCATCGTTCGAAGGGGCAAAGCAGTAGGCGGTAACCAGTTGTTTAATATATAAGGACTGTTAGCTACTATTGGACGAGTAATTGTTATTATGGATTGAAGATGATAAAATTGTTATCGAAACATGCATACAAAAAAATACAAGTATATATTTTGTGAAATTAGTATAAGGTGAAATAAGTTATTTTATTGTATTAAATTAAAAATCCACAAGTACTCTAAATCATAGACTTAACAACACCAATAATATATTTATATACTATAAGTTTTAATAGTGTTTCAATAGTATATGAATGATATATAACTTAAATATATAAATATAAGGTTAATAGTTTCATTTTCTAACTTTTACTATTTTTTATTAAATTCTTGATGATTGATTTTTTTGAGTTTATGTTTTTAACATGCCTATATAATTATATAGTACTATATATATATATATAACTATATAGTTAGCAATACATTTAGCTTAGACAATTCTTAGAAGCCATTTAAAAACTTTATATATAAATTGATATCCATCAGTCAAATTTCTCTGATTTTGTTTTTAAATTTTAACAAATTATAAATATTAAAAATATAGGGAGGGTATCTTCTATTACGCAATTTCCGTTTTAAATTTTGGGGGTTATAATTAAGGTTTTAGTAAGACTCTGAGCTTTCATAAAGAAGAAATGAAGAAAAATTAATAAAAAAAATACATTTCTATTTTTACCTTTGTTACGGCTCTGCGTATGTATAGGACTACGCTATATAAACTATATTAGAAAAAAACTATTTTGGGAGCCCCTAGATACTCCCTTTAATTATGGTTATGTATATGCACCAGTCATGTAGGAGCAAACTGGAAGAAAAAATATTGGTCGTAATTACCACTTACCAGTGGCCAATGTTGATCACATACCTATAGGTACACCAACCATGTTTGTCCGGACAGTGGCTAGAAATTTATCTTCAATGGATATTTATATTGGTTTAGATGCAAAATTATACTACGGAATATTTTATTCTGTGACTATACGGTTTTTTTTTTTTGTTGTTCTTTAAGACTATAGAACAAATTAGACAGCTGCAGTTTATTCTATTATTTTACTTTTCATTCGCGCTATATAAATATTATATTTTGACCATTGTTCTTCACTGTTAATAGTTCATACTTTTATGTAGGTAAGTATACATAATTTAAATTCTCGGTTTTTTATTTCTACTTTGTATTAAGTACCTATGTAAAATAGGTAATAAAAAAATAATACATACTGAAAAGAAGAAAGAGAGATATTATTTAAATGTGTCAATAAAATTAAAATAAACTCTGTTTTTCTACACAGAACCATAGTAAGAACAATGATTTGCATTAAACTTTTGACGAAAAATAAATATATGTCCGAGGTAAACAGTGTTAAAATTTAGTATTTTTACAAAAACACTAGACCCGTTGTAAAATATAAATAGGTAGCATATTTGAAATAATTTAAGTTTATTGAAAACTAACCCGTTCAGTTTAACAGTAGTTAAATTACCAAAGAAGTTAATTATTTTGATAACTTTGTTATTATTTGATATAGTTATAATTATTTTGGAGTTTTAAATATTAAAATGTATTGTTAAGTTCAAATTTATTGTTAATTTATGTCTATTTGAAAAAAAAGTAAAGTTTACCTTTATGTTATAAATGTACTTGTAAAAGTTAACTAAAAACTCCATAAGTAGGATAATTTAGAGTTGGCCCGTCCTCCACGTAGGCCGGTGAGGTTTGTAATATCTTGGACATCCAAGAAAATCCGGAAAATAAGCCACTGCAGTAGCCTAGTAGCGAGTGCAGACTACGGCAGTATATCGAGTGTTATTAACCACTAATCGGTAATATATTTTAATTACATATTAGAATTTTAAAGCACTCCGTTTTTCTGCATTTATTAAAATTTATAAACATATGATATTTAAATATGAATTTTGTCATAGATCTGGCGACAGCGTTAAATAACGTTGGGGCCTTTTGGAAAAATTGCGGACTGGGCATTTTGGAGCCTGTCCGACACTACTAGATAAATTTAAATATACCATTGAATAGTTGAAAAAATATCTAATAGGATTATGGCACCTATATGCCTATAGACGAAATTATCCACAGATTTTTAAATATAGTATTAATGAGCTAAGCCGAGCTAGCTCAAATTAGTTCTCTTGAATTTATAAAACTACCTACTAAGTACAGGTTCAAACAATGAGTTTCTAAAAATTTTTTAGCAAAAATAATTTCTAGGACAAAGTATAAAACAATAATGTACAATAATTAATTAACTAAATAAATAAATTATAATATAATGCAAAAAACGAAATGAATCTTCATAGTATTCAAAAATGTCATCTCAAAATATCTAGTAGAAAAAGCATTAAATTCTTTGTTACTTATATAATAATAATACGATACATTTTAATTCAGTACAATATGAAATATTTCTAGGAATTATTATCCAAATATCTTTTTAAAACACCGTTATGGTGCATGAAAAATTTCACTAGACAAGTTATTCAATTAGCTTAAAATTAAATTCCACAAAGTAACTAAATATATATAGTTACGAATATAAAAGTGTATTAAAATTTACTAAGAAAAGGAAATTCAAAAATTAAGTTATAACTTTCTTTAGCAGGTGTTTAGTCTTTTGGAAATGCTGTCAGATTGTATTTTAGATAATTTATCGTATTTTTTTAAATATCTAAGTAGTCGTTGAGAAAATGAAGAAAATTTCGATTATATTATTTTTTTTTTTCGAACGTGATAATTTTTAAGTAAACCAAACTTTGGTTGGCATCGTTATTTTAAATTCGATGATTTATAATAATGGCTTTATAATAATATTAATAACTATATTTGTTATATAGTAAGGTACAATAGGGGCTTTACTTGTTTTTTTTTTTTAATTATAATAACGGAGAATAATAATATTGTAGATATTTTCTTCTAATTTTGGGTATGACAATAATTTTCTTATTTATAGACTTCTATAACATGTAATTTCGAATGTTGTTTTTTAATATAATATATTTAGGTATAGTACATGTATAAATGTATAGGTAATATTAGTTCGTTGTTTTTTTTTTTTGAAGCTATGGGACTGCTATAAATTTATTCTCCCCTCGATTATATTGCTCGTATCTACATATAGGTACACAGTGTATATACGGGTTACGCTTTCCAAAAGCTGATACTTTGACATGATAATTTATACTCGACTACTCACCCCCTCCCTCTACAGATTTACAACAGACCGCGGTAACATGTCCGGTAACGCGTAATACGGGTCCACCGTATTTTTTACACACTATCTTATTATTTATGATAACGAGGGAGAAAGGTTTGTAACACCTACGCCCTCCACGCATATACACAAAATTAACTGATTCCTTAGTCATATTTTTAGTTTTAGTTTTCTATACATAAGTATAGACACCTTATATGTTCGTTTTGTCTGTCCGTCCGTCCATCTGTCATTGTGTCGTACATCATCATGTAGTATTTTATTTATTTTTATTTTTTTTTTTATTCAAAGAACCAAATACAATATAAATACATTTATAAAATGAATTAAATTTATAAAATGATTTAAATTTACAATGCATTATAGTTAATCTATCCCAAAAGCTATGCTTGTGGTGGAATAGATGAGTTATTTACAATATTTACATTTCGTAAAATTACATTTACAATTATACATTCACAAAATTTAATCTTTACTTATTTATATATGTTTCGTTCATATATCTCTAACAATTAAATCAAAGTTCATGCAAAAACCGACTAACAATAGATTTTTTAATAGATAAATAATTTGTTTTCTTTTTTACATTAATGAAAATACATTTTTTAAGATACAATGGCATTGAATTAAAATTTACTGGTCCTAAATAATCTAAAAATGTTTTGTCTATGCCTTTTTTTGTGTACCTTACACGCATGTCAAACATGTAAGTATTTGTTATTATAGTATAACTTACTATAGATTTTTTTATTTTACCGTTCTTCTTATATGTTAGAAATAGTTACTAGGAGATATAAATCATTAAATTTATCACACTCAAAAGAGTGTGTTTTCTCAATGTCCGTTCGTCTGTTCTTACAACTCGTTGGCACAGATACCAATATATATATATATATATAATGCCGATGGGAGTGAGGGACGGACTATATATTATATAATATATATAGCCTTATTAATATATTTAATAGTAAATCATTTTGTTCTATACAGGATCTTTCCTTAAAATCTTCTTCGCATGGCTCAATTCTTTAAAAAAAAAACGCATGTCGGAAAATGGAGGTGATCCTATTATTTTCTTAAATTTTACAGTAAAGATAAATCATTGCGGTGTAAAAACTTTCCAAAGTTTCCTAGTAAAGTATGGTATAATATTTTTTTAAATTTTACAACAAATTTTCATTATTTTTGGTTGTTTTTCTTTGCGCTCTAAGAGGACTACTAGGAAAATTAAAAAGTAAGTTTTCATAAGAACCAACTGTAATAAACTTCTTCTCAAAAATACTCTATAGCTCAAAACTCCTACTTAATTAATACCTAGAAACTGATTTCCATAAATTAATAATATGTAAACATCATATTGGAAAACCAAGAAATCCGTTGTTACTCTCATAATCTAAAATATAGGATGCTGATAAAACAAATAATAATAAATAATTGAGAGAATAAAATATTAGATTTGTTATTGATGTAGTATTATATCGCAAATACTTTAAGTAAAATATTTAATTATTATATAAAAATACAAAAATAGTTACGGATAAAATTAGTGGTCATATATTCAAAGATTTAACTGATATACCTGTAAAGAGTAATTATATTTATGAAAACAAAAAATAAAAAGCTGGTCAATAGGTGATGAAAGTAACCATGTTCGTTATATAGGATACTGGTGGGGGATACATTCAATTTTAAAGCAATGATAAATCATTTATTTTGAGCAAACGAATCTGAACCAAACTTTTGTGTATATAACATGACTATTACTGTCGGTAATATATTCAGTAGGTACATTTAAATCGTTACTATGTCAATATACATAGGGCTATAGTAAAATTTATGATGAAACAATGGAACATACATACATACATACATATATACATACATACATACATACATATAAATAAATTTAAAATATTATTTCATACAAAAAAATAAAAATTCGTCAAAGAGAAATTTACATATTATTTTTTATACAACAAATGATTACATTTTTTTTCCCATGTTTTGCAATTTATTCGTAAATAAACCAATTTTATATTCGTATGCTAGGTATAGGTAAGTATACCTTTATAATTATTTTTGATAATATATTACATATATAATGCTGCACATTTATAATTATAATAAATTATTAGATTCGATAATCCTTTATTTTAATATGTTTATTTTTAAACATATTTTATCCAACGTGATCCGGAATCATAAATAAAATACGAGTAATGGTACCAATTAAAGAATAATATATTGAATTGGATACATTTTTTATTGTCAGTTTGCTCGAATTCGAAAATGCGTCCAATGAAAATTTGTCCGTATTTTAACCGTTACGATTACGTCCAAAAATATTTTATACCCATATACGGACGTATAGTTATTTTAAATTATGTTCAAGATAAACGTATCGAAAATAATATTATATTTATTTATTGTATCTTCTGGAGATTCGTTTAGGAAGATATTTATAACGGCAAATAAACTTCGAATCCAAAGAGTTATAAATGATTAAACATATAATAATATATAAGATTAATTTTTTATTGCATTACGATTTGTTCAATACACACAGGAAAATATTTTATTTGTATATTTATTTTATTATAGTAATTTTCTTTGTAATAGCACGAGAAATTCCAAGTCCAAAGCCGAAAATATTTATTTTCGTAGGTATTTTACTTATAAGTACCTACCTGATTTAATACTATGTTGTATATAGTTATAAATCTATTTTTGTACGTTATTATTATGGATATAATATACATCTACCTATCTATAGTGTTAATTGATAGAACAGATATAAAAATAATATTATAATATAGTGTCGAAAAATAATTCAATAAAATACAATTATTGAAAAATAAATTTTTAACAAATAGTACCTTAGATTAGATACTTAGTAACAAATAGTTTAAAATTGGTTTGATTTGACTGGGGTTTAAAAATTTAAAGAACTAGAGGTGAATCTCTGAATGATTTAGGGCCTAGAACTGATTGAAATTACATGAAACTAAAGAAACAAATTCATATTTTATACACTGTGTAAACCATAATTATGTAATTGTTATCATAATAAACGTTATCAATAATTTTTAACTATCATAAAATAATTAATCGGCGTATTCCACTATATGTTCCACAACATTAAACATTTTAATCGTAGTCATAATATTTTTAGGGGCACTTTGTATGTTACAACTATTTTACAGAACAGTCTCTGTATATTACTCTATGAGTCATACGTAGTAAAGACAATCTCGAACGCGTTGTACTTTCATCGTGTTTTGTCTTGTTTTTCGTTCGTTTATTTTTTGTATCACTACTACCGTTTTACCATTACTACCATAACCGTTGTCACCATCACTAACTTCGTCTATCACCTTCAACAACACTCATCGGCATTGTCATCGATATTGCAGTCATATTATAGGTTTATTAATTATATTAATTTTGTTTTTTTAGTTTATTTTATTTATCTTGCCTTGCTCGCTGGCCAGCGCCCTTTGTGCCTCAATTATTATTTTCAATTTTATTATTATTTTATTATTTTATTATTATTATTTTTCAATCCAATAGTAGTTCGTCCATACGGCAAACCAAAATTGTGTATTATTTATTATTAATATAATTATGTACCTACCAACTTTATAAGTCCGCTTAACTACTCAGTTATACGATTTTTACCAATTATCCCGAACATAATCTATACAGTAGATAACTATTTAAAAATCGGAAAAGAAGATTTCGTGGAATATGTTATATTCAGTAAGATATTTGTTATTTTTCAATGATATATTTTTATTGGAAATCCTTGAAATAGTCCTAACATATAATCTACATATTGTATATAAAAAAAAAGTCTAAACAATTTTAGGTTATTATATTTATTTATTATGGGTATCCCAAAGCTCAAGGCCTTCAGTGTTTTTTTTTTTTTTTTTATAATAGTTTTTTCTATCAGATATTTACATTTTTTTGCGTTTTAGTTTAATGATAGATGAAAATCATATGTAAATTTTTCTCATGCCGTATAAAATATATTGTAGAACGAAATTTGTAGATAATTATATTGAGTATAATATTTAATATAAAACATTTTTGAATAAAGGTAAAAGTTAAAATTATTTTTAAAATGTATTTTTTATATTTTACATTAGGGGTGGTATTTTTTTAGGTACCTAATATATCGGTAAATATACTATTTAAAACTGAATAGTTGTTATTTTAAAAAAATAATAATATGATCATCAACGTCAAGTATAATTGTGACATCATTTATATTGGGTACGTTCGCAGTGTATGAATCAGTAATTTTGAATTATAAAACTTATAAGTAAAATTATTTTATGTCCAATTTTTATATTATGTTAGCTGTCAAAGCACTCTATATACCTTGCATTTATTTTTGAATTGTAGTTTAAAAATTCGTTAAATATATAAATATATAATTCTTAAGATCATATAATTATTTTTTTTTAAATTTTAATTAGATTTTTCACGGCCGAAGACTAATTCTAAATATATAATATATTCAATATTGATAATTTACAATAAAGAAAAATATACATATTTATGTAAAAATAAACATGTAAACCCAAAATATTTCAGTAAATAAAATTGGGAAGTTCGTTAGCCAAACACATCATACAGTACAGAGGTTGATAGTTTGTGGTATGTGATGGAACTGTAAAGGAGCATAATAAAGAATAGGTGAACAGAAAAGACGGTAAATTAACTGAGCCATCAATTAATTTCTATAGAAATGTTAAGTTAACAGAAACTCTTTGATCTGCTAAAGAATTGAGACTCAGTTTATGTATCAAATATGTATAATCATGTAGAGGATGATCTGTGTATAAAATGTACGTAACGAACCACTAGAAACGTCGTTGAAAGCGCTCTAGATGTGTAGAAATCGATGTGATATAAGGATCACATATAACAGTCGAATATTCTAAATGTGATCAGGACAAGGAGTAGTACAACGATGCAAAGATAACTCAAGCTTGAATTTAGAAGCTATTCGTTTAATAAAACCTAGAATTTTAAATGTCTTATACAGAATATAGATTCAATTTGAGAATGGTAATTGAGATTAGGAGTATAAATAATACTTAAATCCATTTTTATGATGACTGAAGCTAAAATAGATCCATTAATTTAATAGGAATAAGAAGTTGAATAGTGACTCTTAGTGAAGGATGTGGATTGACAATTATATACACTGAGGTATAACTCGAGTATATACAATCACTCAACCATATTGTAAAGCTCAGATTGAAGGTTATTTAATATAAAGCTTAAAGTCATCAGCTGAAATAAGGAACTTGCAGTTGGATAAAACTTTTTTTATTTTATTAATGAAAAGAGCGAAAAGTAATAGAGATAAGTGGCTTATGTATGCGACTTAAAATTGAATATTTTGATCGACTGAACTCTGTCAGATAGGAAAAAAATTAAACACCAGGACAGTAGTAGTTCACCAAATCGAGTCATGTAAAGGATTTCCACTAGAATGGCGAAGTCAACGCGGTCAAATACTTTTGCAACGTCAAATTAATCTTCAGCTTTGTAAATATGAGTAATCCCAGGAGTAATAGAACTAATTTTCTACATTTAAGAAAAACAGTCTTCATCTAATATACTTCATAACGGAAAACAGAGAATAGATTTAATATTATATAGCAAAATGCCAGATAAACCATCAGGGCCAACGGCTTTAACATGTTTCACTTTATCAAGGTTAGCCTCGTCATCATAGATATTGACATAATAGTTACTCGACAGATTGTGAAATGAAAAAGGTATTATAGGTATTTACCTAAATTATTAGGAGGTGACGAAATGTATACAGATTTAAAATATGAAGAGAAGAAATTAGAAACCAACTCAAGACCAGAACAAAAAAAACCACAATAGTATACAGATTTAGGTTTATTTCCGGGAAACTTTCCTGAAAATACTAGAAGTAATAATCATTATAAATTAATGCTCTTCTAGTTTGAGTAATGTATATTTTGTAACATTTTTTGGATTCATACTTAAAGTGAGTTCCAAAATTTGAGAATTCCTTATAATGTTGTTAGTCATTCGTATTTTTGTATTTGGTGTGTTTACCGTTTTATCGAAATCAATGGATTTTAGGACTTTAGAAAACCAGGGATGAAAACTTGACTGTATATGACTAAATTTTGGTACATAGTTTAAGATATAAAAGTTACAAGTATCGTATAAGGCAATATGAATCAATGTCGAGAGGACTAAATTTATCATCCCAATTGTATGGCAATAGAAAATTACTGATACACTATAAGAAGCTCGACAAAAATTATAAAAACATGTGAGATACTTCTATGGAAAGATCATTGCTATTCATAAAAAAGAAATGTAAAGGGCAGGGTAATAATGATCACAAGGCACAAGGGTATATTAAACTTTATCAACTGAAAATGTCTTATCCTTGCAGAAATTTAAATCAAGAAATGGGTCTACCCATTGGTATTTGGAAATTGGTAGAGTGAGTGAAAGACATTTGTAACGGTCCAAGGATATAGGTGGAATCCAGGTGGCCCGTTAAGGATCGAAAGCGATGTAGTTATACTGTTCTTTATTAAGCTTTTTTTCAAATTACAATTATTAAATATATATATATATATATACAAGTTCTTATTATTATAATTGCAATAAGGCCGGGAGTCGCCGGGGCAGATACAAATATATATAGCCCTAGAGCCCCACGTCCGGGAGGGACGTTCCCTAAGACTTGGGGTAGGGGAATCTTCCGACAGTTGTCGAGAATATACGTGGTCTTCTGTGGGGACCACAAGTGTTACAATATTATCTTACAAGTTAATGTAAGAGTCCCGATTGGGCTCCGAGAATATTTATATAAATTTATACTGAAGGTGTATTTACGTATATCGCGATTCACATTCGTCGATGTTGCCGGGGGTCCCGGGACGTGATCGAACTGAGTTGCCGAAGTTGAACCTGGGTGTAGTGTGTTGGTCGCGGTTGTCCGGCGTGACCCATTGTGGTCCGCTATGGTGCTCGCTCGGTTGATCCCCGGAGCTCCGGGGTTGGAAGGTCCCTATCGATCTAACGTCCGTGCAGGTCTTTGTCGAAGATCCCTCGATCGCCTTTCCAACCTTCCAATCAAATTTGGAAAGGTTGGATTTGGTCTCCAAGGGTTGAGGGTGTCCGTGGAGCTCACCTCGGGTGCCGACAGTGGCTTTTCCGGGTCTTCCGCCGAAGTTTCCTCCCGGGTTGGAAAGGTCGGATTTCGTCTATCCGGTGAGGGTGTCCGTCGATCTCGCTTCGGGTGCCGACAGTGGCTGTTGGGTGATTCCTCCTTGAAGGTTGGATGATTGTCCAACCGGTCGCCGAGTCCACGGCTGCAGTCCTCCGGGTGGTGGCAGTGGTTGGTCCATTGGGCAGGCCTCGGGGACGCCGACGCTAGTTGGATCCTCTGGTCCTGGACTCCGGTGGCCGACGATGGTTGGGACTAGGACGGAGACATTGACATATCTTATGAGAAGTAGCGATCAGAAGGGAAGGTTAGGTATATCTTTAAGAAGTAGTGACCTGTAGGATTGGAAGGATGGCGTATCTTGAAAGAAGTAGCGGCCGGAGAAAAGGTTGGTAGAGATCGGGCCGGAGAGCTGTGTCCGTTTGATCGAGAGAATTAACAAGCTAATTTATTTAAGGGCGATTACGATATCAGCAGCCACAATAGTGTTTTCCTATTCCTATACCTTTCATTTGAAAAGTTGTTCGGAAAGGATGGGGTATCTATGGTCTAGAATCGACCGGTATAAATACTGATCGGTCCCGTTGTCTCTATACCGCGACTTCGTTTGTGCATTCTATGTTTCTCGTACTTTGTATTGGTAGTTCTTTACTTTGCCTTTTCATCTGTTGTGTCTCTTTATATTTCATACTTCTTTATAATGTAATATTTAAAAGAAGTTTCGTCTCCTTTTATAAAACTTATTTTATATTGTTGTATGTTCGGTTTTTTGATTCTTTTTTATTGTCAGCACCATCTGTGGTCGACCCGTCGCCGATGTTTTGCGTTTCACGTTTATGTTGGTTCGAGTTTCGTCCGGCACGCTCCGCCGCTGGTATTCGTATCGTAGCGCGGCGCCTCGTGGTTTTCTGCATATAGCCTTTGTATTTAACCGCTAGGCTTTCTCTGTTATTTCGTATCGATGTTATATCGTGTAGGTATTTGTTTTTCTGGGTAGGTACGTATGTCGGGCTTAAGGCCGTTATACAGTATTCAATTGGATATAATTATAAAAATCAAAGGTTTCAGAAACACAATGGACTCTAGAGCATCAGAATACATGAGAAATAAGTTTTCATTTGACCGAGAGATATCTAGTGGATTAAACTCACCGCAAACTATGAATAAATAATCAGGATTATTATGAAATATGGAATGAACAGCAGATAAATTAAATTTGTAATTAAGGATAGAACAATCCGGAGGAATTATATTGTTTAACGAATGTACGTATTGTGCTTTTACTTTTTAAAATATATTATCATTTTAATTTAAATTAAATAAGGGAAATTAAGAAAAACTTACTGTAAAACTTGAATTTTTTTCAAATCTTATAATATTAAACATATTATATAATATGTGTTTTTATATTGTATATACTACAATAAATTACAATAAAGAATACGTATTAAGTAATCATTACGTAATGACATGATATTTTGTTTGTTTTGTTTACATGATAGGAAATTTACAATCGATATGGTTTTCTTATTTTTAATATTACACTAAATTGACTTCATACACAACTTAAAAATGAAAACAATAGATTTTATCCTTCATTTGATTATTATTAATCATTTTATTATTTTTAATTTTAATTTGAATGTGAGATTTTATGTTCAAAATGTATTCACAAAATCGAATAGAATGAATTTGAGATAATTTGTAGGTGTAGAGAGTTCTGAGATGCAGTTTTATATTTGCCGAGTATAAAACTGTATTATATTCATTGGAAAGTATGAATAATATACAATAATATGGAAAAATTAATATATTTTTAAATAAACTTAATGCATTTTTGAATAAAAAGTACACGTATATTGTATGTTAATATAATTTGTATTATTTGGAACATCTTAAAATTCATCTAATTAAGTAAATGTTATAATTAAATTAAATGTTAAATCATAATTTTATCACGTATATTTTATTATTTCATTTTAATTATAGTGATTTATTGTGGTCATAATTTTCAGAATTTTATTTTTAATAGGTACGTGTATTATGTTAGTATGTACTCGTATAGTTTAAAATAAAATATTTCTGAAAAAAAAAATGATATATATCAGGTAATTCAATAAAGCGTGAACACGATTAGTAATATAATTTATACCTACTATTATTGTAGGAACCTACTATGTAATACATAACATTTACAAGCGTAGACTGTCAAGATGGATAAAGGTTTTAAAATGAAATGGTTTGAATGGCACAAAATAATTTTCAAAGTAGAAATACTTGGTTATTTTTTTCAATTTAAATCTACTTCGTTTATATATACCCTGTAGCTTGCGGTATTCTTATACAACAATATATATATGTAATTTTTAGTTTTAAAAACAACATCCAAATTTCATGTTCCAGTTAATTTTATTTTTTTCTTCTAGACGCGCTCCTCGTTGGAAAATGTGATTATAATTATTTCTCTGGGATCTTATATTGTATAACTCATATCTGATACAATGTTACGATTTATATATTTAAATCTACTTTGAACTTATATTCGAGTCGGATAACTTTCATTCGAGACTTTGTTTTATATAATATAATGTATAATGTATATATATATTTTAATTTCGTTGTGTACTTCATTGTATTTTACTCGGCAAATTTCTATTCAGTAGAAAATATTATTACGGCAGAAAAATACGATTCACACATAATACAATTTTTATTATTATTATTATTACCATTACATGTCATGTAGAAATTTAACCGAGTTAACATGAAACGAAATTAATTTCAAGCTTCGTGTGCGTTCAAAAGGTATATGGGTGCAAAATATATAATAATATATACCTAAATGCATATTTTATTATTTTATTCTACAAACATTTTATTAAAATACAGTGCAAAGAATACGATGATATATTGGTCCAATAAACTGAAAAGTAATAAATATGTAAAGTATTTCGCGATCGACTTTTAAAAGTTACAAGTATAGGCTATGGTATTAAAAAAATAATATAATAATAATATGATGTTAATATTAGTCTATGGCAAGCTACGTTTGAAAAGTATTTTAGTTACATTTTAATAATATAGGTAAATTCTATAGATAAAAATAGTGAAGTAACACATTAATGTTACTCAAATTAATTTATAACGTTATTACTGTAAATTTCAATAAAAACAAATTAGGAAAAGCCCAAGGGAGACCCGTGCAAAACGGATAATTTGGGCTAAGTGTACAGTGATAAAAACTTTTTAAATATTAAAAATTAAAAGTAATCTTCACACATGTACCGATATTGTATGAATAAAGACGTATTAATATCGTATTAATGATCATATATGACGCATACGCTTACTTGTTCATTAAAACTTAATCTTTTAAAATGAATGTTAAAAAAATTTGTTAAAAAAAAAAAAAAAGATAGGTAAAAATTAAAATTTTTTAAATTCATTAATAGTTATTTTTTGTATATTAATTTTTCTAAACTTATAATTATACTAATTATAATTCATTACAAACATAACCTGATAAATAATGCTTAAGAAAGACCAAAATGTATTTATTTAAGAAAAAATGAATCCAGAAAAAGTGAAAATATCCACTTAGCTGATCTCCGATATATGTAGTTTTATTATTATTTCATAATTATATTTATACATTTTATTTCATTTTTAATTAAATGATGTACAAATATGTGAAAGAATTGGGCTTTAAGTATGGGCATACTTGAAGGTAAGAATAAAATTAGAATACCATACCATAATGATTGTCTATTATATTTTTTTAAAATTCTGGTATTACCACTTCATTTCAATATACTACATAGGTCTAGTTAGCCACTCTAAATTGCTGATATAATATAACTAGTTAATTTATATCATTCTTATTTATATCTGCTCGGAAAATAATGCATGTGATGGTGTGCAAAGATGTTGCACGTCAAATAGATGAATCAATAGTAAGATTTTTTTTTTTTTTTTTTAATTGGGCTTGAAATTCTTGGTTTTATACCGGATAAAAAAATTAATATTAGCTATGAATAATAATCACATATTACACAAAAATATTATCCAGCATTATAATACAAAACTGATAACCTATATAGAAATCAACCACTTGACGCCAATTAAATCTACTAGTATATCTTTTAGTCCGCATATTTTCGGGGATAATAAATTGGTTCCAATTTCAATAACTGATAGAACACTTGACTATTACATTATTATTTAACCAAATTTATCAGAATTGAATAATAATATATTAAAAACAAATAACTTAGAATCTAAATTATATATTTTTTTTTATTTCAATGAAGTAACGGTATTTTAGGAAGTAAATGTAACTTAGAAACCATCACATTTTCAACTTCAAAAGAGTGTAAACATCAGATATTAGACCTATTCCAAAAAATGATATAATAAATATTTTTACCAGAAAAAAATTTCTTGAAAAGCAGAATTTCTACCTATAGGTACTTCTTTTAGTACCCCAATACTCCAATAAAAGAATCTTAGTTAGAAAAAGAAAAAAGCCGAAGCTAAAATAACTATTATATTATAAATGTACCTTAATTAATTATATTTAATTTTTAATTTTATTAGTTATTAAATGTTATTTTTTTTCTGAGTACAAATATATTAAATTTCATTAGCTTAACTAAGTATGTATCGAATAAATAGTAATTAGTAATTAAAATAATTAAATAGTAATAAAATAGTATTAGTTATTATAAAAATAGTTGCTGAATATTTATTTAAAAGATTAAAGTCAATCTATCAATATTGCTCGTGTTTCCTAATCTATAAGCTTGCTTAATTTCTAGTTTCTATGTGTATTTTTTTTAGGTTACCTATTTGTTAAATAAAACAATTATCCAAATTCATAATAATTATACATGTAATTAAAATTATGAATGTAATCACTAGTATAACTTAAATAACAACATTATATATCTTTTGTATTATAATTTGACGGACAGGAGAACACAAAAGGAACTAAGTTATTTTTAATAATGGTTAGTTGCTTTATTTTTCACAATTATATGTGCTCAAAACATAGTTGCCCAAGTGACAGTAAAATTGTATAATGCATATATAGAAACAGAAAATATCATTACACTATATCATTAAAAATGTATGTTTGAAATCCCGTGGTAAAATTGTTCTGTACAAAATTGAGATAGTTATATATTTATACGTCTACACTAAACTAAATAAAATAGACATTTTTTATATTATTATAGTAAAGCGTTTTTGCTATCGTAATTTTATATATGACAGTTTGATCTTTTTGACTACTGCAGTGAGTATTTTTATAATTTAGATTACCAAGGTGAATGTATAGGGTAATAGAAATTTAGATTTTTAACTAATTAGTCTACCTTCATGCATCGGTATAACATATAAAATAGGACAATATTATTGTAAGAAATTATGTTGTTCTCTATGTATTTAAGAGTGAACAGTGTCATTCATGATGATCGACTGAACTAAATGCATGTTTAGTTATCATTTGATAAACATTCAAATAAGTGAAGTTATCGTTAGCGTTAACCGACGATTATTAAACAACAAATTAAATTAAAAACTTTCAGCCTCTCTGATTGTAGTGTAGTATATCAACTGTATTGTATAAATAACTTCAATCCTAATAAATATGGTGCCAAACAATTGAACTTCTCTCTTCTCTATTATAGTTATCTTATCTACTTATGACGTTTTTCACGAATTCATTCTAAAATTCAACATTTAATATTTCATGTAAATATATGAATCGTGGAAAAACCCAAAAAACTCATTTTTTTCAGAAGGAATATATATTGTATTTTGGTTGATCGTAAATAGTTCCATCGTCTTGCCTAAAATGTAGTATACTGATATATTATAACAAACGATGAATAAATGACTTGCATAAATGTAAGCTGATACTTAAAAAGTACCTATATTTTTACTAAATATATATTTCTTACCTAATGAATATAATTGAAATGTTAAATGACAAATATGGCCGATAAATTTAATTTTAACGTCCCGAATTATGTGGTCACTACTCATTAAATGTACACATTATAATATATAAAGACAAGTAAATATTTGAACACCGAAGAAAGTTTATAATATACTTAATTTGAATTGTATAGCTAACGGGGTGTATTCCATTAAAATGAACTAATAATGTTTGTTTAAGGTTGGCTAAAATAGTACACTCACTTTAGTTTTATAATTTTGAACAGTAATCTGGTAGCTCAATCAGAAATACAGATAAACAAAAAAAGGCGAATGTCTCAGTAATTAAACAGGTGATTTAATAAAATAAGTAAACATTAAATTCGTGATTAATAAATATAAATGTTTGGAAACGTTAATACTATTTTTCATGTCTGAAATTTATTAAATCATTAATAATACTTACAAAAATTTTGGACGAGGAAAATCAAAAATCAAAATTAATAATATTTCTATAAATAAGAAACATTTAAATAATTAGAAATACTGTAATCGTTACCTATAGCTTAAATTTGAAAAATACATTATTAAAATACTTCGAAGTGATTCGAAGGTATTGCAATATTTTTAGCTCGGGTAGATCACCGGTTGGAGTAGGTTTATAACTTAAATGAAATGGTAAATAATGGAGATTTTGCTAGGTTAGGTTAGTTTATATATATATACGTATAAATGAGAAAATGTAGGAAAATATATTTATTCTAGACGGGATTCCAATACAGAATTGTTAATGCCTTAATGCACATTAAGTTTGAAAAAGGTTTATTTTCAATAAAATTTTTTTAAGAATAATTTTCGTTTCTACAACTTAATATAAACTAAAATATTTAAACAATACCCATCTATTATTTTCGGTAAATCCCTCCGATAACAATCAAATACCATTTCCAGTAATTTATTTTATTTTTTCCATTATATTTGGGTTTTTATTTTCAGAACTTTTCAATTTCCCCCGTGGTTAAACCGTCCGACTTTTTGAGACAATATATAAGGATATATCTGCGTGTTAACCTATTAAAAAAGCTTATTTAATTACAAAAATGAACCCATATGTAACATCAGTGTGAAATCAATATAGGTATACTGAGTAATGTTTTGTAGGCAAGCTCAACCCATATTTAACATTTAATTGTGCGCGTTTTTCTTTTCGATTGTTTAAGTATTCACTCTCTCTCTCTTTCTCTCTCTCTCTATATACTCTATATATATATATATTAATATCTTCGATTCGTTTGGGTTCTAACGGGTGAAAACTAGGTCATTTTGGATGCAATCCAGAGATACTGCAGTTGGCGGAGGTCGATTTTTTTTTTTTGCCAGTACATTACCCCGACGCACGCAAACAAAGCGTATATTTGCTATATGGTGGAATATCAGAAATCTAATAGACGACATATTGTTACAGATATTACACATTATTAAGGAGTCATTATTAATCCTAATATTATACGTGTTGCCGAAATGGATAGACAAGCCCCGGTGGTGGAGAGTAAGGGTGGAAAATAATACGTTTTGCCAATCCAGAAAGTGTACACGCGTCTATATGCGAGTCTCGACGCGTTTCATTTCGCAAACCACTTCTCGTCCAGTCATGAAATAAATAATACATCTATGGCGCAATGGTTTGCCGAACATTATAAATATTAATAGAATAAAAAATATGATTTCTAGAAACTACTTTGGTAATAGAGCAGTTTATCTCAAATATGTACATACATACATAATATATATATATATATATATATATATATATATATATAAACAACTACCCATGTAAGGTATTCAGTGGCATAACTACGTTTTGGCTCTGATGCAAAAACCCGGAAGTATCCCTCCCCACCTGCTCAGTTAAATTATTGCGCAAAATCCGATTGTAATATAAAATATAGACGGGACACGTTTAATACAAAAAAAAAAAACTTTTTTTACGTTAATAAAGTTTTGTGCCAATACATATATTGTACGAATGGATATTCAAACGGATGTGTTACCTGAAAGTTTTAAATTTTTTTTATTTGCTGTTGTCGAGGTCACAGTCAAAACTTCCAATATATCGATCATCTGGTTCAAGAATATAATATTGTAAAACAAAAATTAAAAACTACTTGTCCGTGCTATAAAATGTCAATTTAATAACTCAATAAAAGTTAAATATTAATAATCGCTAGAGAGCACTTATTTTATTTGAGATATATTTAATATGCTATAAAAACATTATATAGCAAACTAAATAAGTATTTCGACAGAAAAACACTCTTTTAAGTTGTAATAGTTTTCTACTTTTCATCTGAATGATCGATCGATGATCTTTTTATTGATATTTTAGTTTATAAATTAAATTTGAAAAATGTGCACATCGATTGTGGGGTGTATTTTTAGGGGGTATAAGCACTTCGTTTATCAGATAAAATACTCTTGGTGGATGTATGCTATTATTAAACTAAACTTGAAATCAATGATAAATCATTGAATTCAATACAACAATGTAGAGCGGAGTTTCAGTGTAATATAATAATAAAACAATTAAAAAATAATAATAATAAATAAGTAAATAACCATGGAAATCTAATTTAATATTTTGTTATTTTACCTACATTTACAAAATATTTTCACTATAAAAGGTAGTTTTTACGTTTAAAGAATCTTTTAGAAAATACCTCTTCAAAGTACAAATAAAACCAATTTACTATCAAAAAGATAGTTACTCCAAAACTGTTGCGTGACAATTTCGGTTCGACGATTTGCTCACAGAGAAAAAAAATTAAACGTTATTGTAAAATCTCAAGATCGCTTAGCACAAGAAGAATCTAAAATTAAAACAGAAAAATGTTTACCAAAAAGTTTCTTTGGATTTCAATTTTAATTAATATTCCTTCTAAGAGATCACATTTTCGTGGTATTAAATTATGTTCATGTTATATAACAACTCCAGTTCTCCTCTTAGTAATCGTCGAAACAAAACTTAAGCAAAATACGAATGACCTATTCTTGATTGTATACTAAATCCCAGGATAAATATTTCATATTTTAAATTTCTATTGATTAATTTGAATGTTTAATTTTTATAACAGTCTGAAAATGACTTTTTTCTGAACTCGGTTGTAAACAATAAATTATGAACAATATTTTATAAAGGTACTTTTGGAATTATTTTATTTTGAGATACAGTTTAGGTATATTTATTAAATTACGAGCCTTGTAGTATTCATTGTAATATTCGTATAAGAAATGCTTTTATTTTAGAAATAATTTAAACAATAAGGAAATTAACATTTTAAACTTCTCAATGGTATTAATAGTGTTATTCTCAAAGATATTTTTATTTTCACATTTATCACTGCATATTCAATTAAAGAAGAAAAGTTTTCCGAATAACGTTTCCGATTGGCCTAGAATCTATGCATGCGAACCACATGTTAGAAATACGAAATACGATACTAAAAATAAAGTATAGCTAACAACATTATCTGGTTTTATGAGTTGGTAATATATTGATTTTTTTTTAAAACTCATAAATCTTGTATAAATGTTTATATCAAAAATCGGCTACAATAGTCGCTAGATAGTTTCTTTTTATAATTTATTTTTATTTAATTTTTCTACAATATTCTCAAGGTGATATAAATAAGAAATTCGTAAATATGTTTTTTACAAATATAGTGATTATACGACAATTAAAAATGCCATTGACATAAGAATATTTCTAAATTATCGGATTTTCATTATTTTTTAAATCTTTGTTTTGGCATTAAATATAAATTATATGACCATAAAGTAGTTATATTAGAAAAAAATAAAAACATTTTTTTATCGAAAACTTGTTTTTTTAAGTAGTACATAAAGGTAAAAATTTAATATTTTCAATAAATACTAAAAATTACTAAGTCTCCAAGAATCCGTTTCCATGCTATTATATTATATTAGGTATATAAAATTGTGTATATATTATGCATGTGGTTGAAACAAATCAATCATATTACAATATATGTAATGTATATATAAATATAATATAGTATGATCATTTTGCTTTGACTGTATTACTCACATCACATCAAGTAGCGATTTAATTTTGAAAATAATAATAAATGTTTATTATTGGCGAAAATTCACCTTATTATGTGATTAATATTATCATTTAGTAGAACTGTATATAATTTTATAATTAAAAATTTAAAACTTATATTTGTTTGTGATTTTATTTTACCATAACACAAGTGAAATCGTTTGATTTTTATTGAAATCAAGTTTAAACAAGATAAAAACGAACACAAAAACCGAATACTGAAATTATTATACTGAAACTAATATCATAGATAGGTATAATACTTTGTTATTACGTGATAAGTATTTTATGCTTGTCAAAATTAATAGTTTTTAATTACATAGTTTTCAAAAAATTTCGTAAGTGTTATTAAATCATATTTTAATAAATATCTAAGCTCACATATATAATGTCTACCATATATAATGCCTTAGTAATATAATATATTTCTTTTATTAGTTTAAAATGCCGAAATAATGTCGTTTTTGTTTATCCAATGACATGATTGTACAAATTACTGACGCATCGGACAGTGAAGATGATGAAAATAAATTATTATTAGATGCTGAACATATTGCATTTATTGAATAGCTTCGAGGCTGGTGAGTCACCTGATAGATTCAGTAACCTGAATAGAATAATTATAGAAAGCATTATTGGTACGATTCGAAATTGAAATTATACGTTAGATATTAATTTAATTAAAACTCGAAATTAAATTAATGTAACTTTTAAGTGAAAAACTACTAAAAACTATGAATTTCCTAACTATACTAATCCACTGAATTATGAATATAGTAAAGTTCTAAATCCTATTATTTCTTTGAAATATTAAATTCCCGATGTTTTAAAAGTATTTAGTGTTGTAATAAACTTCGATGTATCCGTTGATTTAATAATAGTTGAGAGTAAATTATATTGTGAAGAAAACGTTAAATGATTTTCTATTTAAAAAAGTACGAACTAAAGTCATTCTTAGGTATAATAATAGTTATGTCTATACACAAAGTGTCAACTACAAGACATTATTGTTCAACTGAACCTATTTTTTCCGTACCATTCGTAGAAAATGTAATGTCACGCAATCATTTTGAAAACTTACATTTTGGTAATAATTTGAATTGACTAAATTAAGATAGTCATACATATTGTCGATTCGTTTAATTTTAAATTATTTAAATGAATAATTTATTAAGGGATTAAGTCATAAATAGATAGTAAACAATCCATTAGAGATCATATAATACAATTTAAAAGACATAATATAATGAAGCAATATATGATAGATAAACTTATACCGTAGAGATTCAAATTACGGTGTAATTATGATACCGAAACGGGATGTTTATACTAAAAAAAAAATATTGTTGAAGTTGGTCTTGGCGAATCGATCGTACAACAATTTGCTAAAGGATTGGATGGTCTTGGAATTTAGTTATATTTTTATAACTTGTTTAATAACCCTTTTTTATTATATAGTTATATTAATTCATGAAATTAAACAATTATTTATAATTCTATGTGTGAAGAATTACGAGTGTAAAAGTTGTGAACGCTTATCGTCTTCAAGAGCCTATACCATATGCCTACGTTCTCTTTACAACATAAATACTGTTTATTCGTCAATCGAACGTCATATATACAATGCAAGTTCAATCTTAGAACGGTAATATTCATATATTGTAATGCACAAATATTTAAGAATACGTTATAAATAAGTATCATAAATCAATAACTACACGTAAATATCTCGAATAAGAATATAATCATTTCAAATACATACATATAGTTTCTCAATATATTTAACGTACATAGACGTACTTACATATTTGTTGAATTCATTATAGAAATACAATTGTGTATGTATTGCCTTTTCTTTAAAAAAATATTCACGAACATATTTCAATTCTAAATCTAAATCTAAATTCTAAATTCAAAATCTATCTAACATACAACATATGAGTTATGTTAATTTCTCTACCATTCTTAATACCTTTTCCCAAATACTATCTATTTTTGAAATTTACTTTCCTTGGTTTTTTATTATAACAGGTGTGTTTTGATTAGAGAAAAAATTTGATGATACTAAAATGAGATTATTAAATTAAAATATTCAATATGGTTTTACGGTTTGCAAAAATAAATTATTTATGAACAGAATACATATAAACCATATTTTCTAATATATTTTATCATAAAATAATATTAAAATATTTTATTTTTATATTTTACCAATCGTGGGATGAGAACAAAAAAGTTTAGGAGAGCGTTTTTAAAGTTTGATAATTAATATTTTTTTTTTTTGTCAGTGCATCTTTTGGATATGAAAAGAATGAAAATAAATACTGAAACATCTAATTTATCATTATTATCAATAGATAAATGTAGAAAAGTAACACAGAGTTAATAATCAATAAAAACCATAATAATATTGAGTTAAAACGGAAGAGTACTATCTATAACACTTTTATGTATTCACAAAAATTGATTGGTGCATGATAGAACTTTTTTGTTCTCAATCGTAATTACAAAATATAATTTCATGATATAAAATATTTTTGAAGTGATACCAATAGACCATTAATAATTATAAAATATATTCCATTGTGGTTAACTCTTATTTACCCGTAAGTTTTATCGTATCAGTGATGCGGTGTGATACAAATACAATTGTTTTGTTATAATAAAATTGTGTATTCTTTCACATAGAACTTTTTTAAATTGACTCTAATCTTTAAAAAAAAAATTCTATCGATTCGTACAAAAACTGTCAAATGTGTAAGTTTTTATTACATAGAACTATTTCATTTTTCATATCTTTGTTAATATTGGTCTTAAGACATCGATGTAAGCTTTTAAGGTAGACCATTTGTATTATAAAGGAATTATTGTAAAAAGGTGTTTTGAAAAATTTAGATATAGAACTTTTTTATTCTCACCCGATGTATTGTTGTATAAAATTTCAACAGCATTGTCATAATTTTACTAAAAAAAAAGTCGTGGTCAAAACATGTTTCCTATATTTATCAAAAAACGTTAATATATCAATTCCCCAATAATAGTTATAACAAATATAGTTACGATATTCTAAAAAATTGTAATTATTCATTGTTCAACTGAAAATTAGATGTTAATTTAATGCAATTATTTAAAACATTTAAGAATGCCAGTGTTGCATATTTCTTGATAGGTATAAAGAAAGATTTTTAAAGCAAAAAATAATATTTTACGGATCACGTTATTGTGTTAAATACTTCATTATAGTTCCTGGTGTATATGTTAACAAATAAATTTAAAAAAGCCGGTCAGTAGGTTGTGGAAGCACTTCGCTCGTCGGGTGTCAGTATTGGTGGATGCACTTCGCTACTGGGCAGGGTACTTTTGGTGGATGTATTGAATTTGAAAGCAATGATAAA